>JAJIZL010016578.1:46937-72188 GCA_023969395.1 Amblyomma maculatum | reverse complement strand
TTATTATTAACTTTCGTGTATTGCGGGTGCCCAAATCTTTACCACCATCCCCATGTTTTAGAAAACAGAAGCCCGTAAGCTAAATTTTTCTGCGTACGTTTAACGCCAGAAAGTTATCAGATCGCTCTCCACTATCCCCATTTAATGCTGATGCTTACAAGCTGCGATTGAAACTAAGTTTTAACCGCCTTGTATATCCTCAGTATTGCATAAAAATAAAAACTTCCGGGGCCATTTTAACATTGCTATAATGGAGCTTAATCTGCATCGTAACAGCTGCAGGAAGTGGAAAGAGAGGCACAGGCCGGTGCGCATGCGCCAGGCTTGAATGGACTCACCGAGCGCGTATATCTTCCCTCCCAGGTGGGCTAGGGCGAGAGCGCTGCGCGGTTCCTTCATGGGTGCCACAGCTTCCCAGTGGTCTCGCTCGACGTCGTAGCGCTCAGCCGACGTCAGCTGGCTGCTGCCGTCGTAGCCGCCCACGACGTAGATCCACCGCTCCACGGATACCACGCCTGTATGCCACGGAGAGAGACAATATTTCGAGACTGCGGTTCGGTTTCAAGTATTTCCGACCTCTTATGCATGGTTTGTGAGGGTGGCTACAGAGTGCGTCGACAATCTATATGCACGGAGCTCCTTCCACTTTGTGCAGTCAGGACAGTTATAATCCTGTCAAATGCCTCGAAATAACGTACGAAAAAGGAATTGAACTTGCGTATTCTCTAAAAATGACCAGAGCTTTAGCGTAAACTGCAGTGCTAGACGGGGACGGGGAATAATTTCTCTCTGAGTCACATCGTCCAGCAATTTCCAATATGGCATGGGTCACAAGAGACATTGTTCACATGGCTTTCCTAAGCTGTCTTGTACTATTTTAGTGCTACCAAATCACCAGATTGAGAACAACACGAGCACTTAGCACTTATTTGTGCGTTTTCATTCTCGTGATTTGTATGTATGTTTGAAGTAAACTATTTTACAAGATCGTGATGTACGAACTCACCAAAGAAAAAGTATTTTTTGCAACTCTATGATGCCATTCCATGCGGGCAACGACCATGCAATCAAAAGCTCTTCCGCTGTAATAATACCCAGGCGCATTCTGAAACAGTTGAGATGATCGCACGGACGCAGAAGGCGTCCATGACTCACGAACCTGCCGTAAAGCTCCGTTTACTAGGAGAATTTATGGCGTAAACATAATCATCTCGTCAGCTGCCATAGCAACGAATTTCCTCGGCGGTCGTCTCAGACAAAAATTACACTGTTGATAACCAGCCTTTGTCAAAAGTGTAGAGCCCGAGGGGTCTGTTTTGGAGCCGCGTAGCTGCGCTGATTTAGCGTTAATGGAGGTACTTCCTATTGGAGAGGGTAGGATAAAAAATCGTCTTACCATCAAGGTAAGCAACCGAATGGTTTCCTTTGTATTTGGTGTGTAACTTCCGTAGATGCGGCCGAATATGAAGAGACGGACCGCGGTTTCGCGATTTGTGCGGTGACTGGGGCCCGTGAGTCCACGCCTACCAAAATCTTAGCTTCAGCTACTGTACGCACCAGAACCTCCGAGGCTGCAGAGGAAGCAGCCATCGCGCTGGCTATCGCTTCTACCGAAGCAGATGTTAGTCAGTGATTCCAAAACAGCCGTACGGAATTTCGGGAGGGGCCGTCTGTCGGCTGCCGCCAGGAATATCCTTAAAAGCTACCGTTCAGTCCCTGGTAGGACGATAGAACTGGTATGGGTTCCGGCTCACTCGGGCAATCCCTGGAACGAGAAGGCTCACGAATATGCCCGAGGTTTCGTCGGCCGGGCGGTGAGCACCTCGTTTCCCGCGGGCGCGAGGGAGGGCTTGCTCTCGTTCCATGATATAACTCGCCATTTTAGCCTGGGAAGGCGCATCTTCCCTCCACCGCACAATTCATTAAGCAAGGCCCAGGAGATACTCTGGCGCCAGCTACAAACCCGCTCTTTCCCCTGCCCCAAAGTTTATTCATATATATTCAAAGAGCAGGCTGACCCTGAATGCAAAGAGTGTGGCGTCGACGCTACTTTAGACCCCATTACATGGGGGTGCGCGGCCTATCCGCCACCCGCCGATTTGCTGACAGCTCCATTCCTGGAGGAGTGGGAGGCCGTGCTGCGCTGCTCGGACCCGGCCATCCAGGCTCGGGTCACTGAGTGGGCCGAAGAGATCGCCGACAGGACGCAACTGGCGGCCATCTGGCGCGGCCAGCAATCAAACTGAACCACTTAAAGCCGATGAAATAAATGTTTTCCCATCCATCCATCGTCTTACCATCAAGATTCGGAACGCCGGAGATGCATTACAAGCCGCACGAAGCGGCTCAGAAGCAGGCTCCCTGGGCTCTACACTTTTGACAAAGACTGTACACTCCCCAGTCCCACTGGGCTGTTGGTCGCACGATAAATACAGAGCATTATGGTGTACCGGCCCCGCTGCGGCAGAAGTTCATGGGCGCCACATCGCACCAGAGGTCCCGGTCGGGGTCGTAGCACTCGACAGAGCAGAGTCGCGCCTGGCCGTTGTAGCCACCCATGGCGAACAGCAGCCGTCGCTGGACAGCCACGCCGACGCCGATACGCGCTCGTGTCATGGGCGACACGTACGTCCACTTGTCCTCGGCCGGGTCGTATCTGTCAGGTCATCGAAGAATACATCCGTAAAATATGTCTTGCGCGCAGCACAAACAGCATGCTAACATCCCTCGGAAAGCATCGCAAGGTGAGAAGGAGTAACAAACACGTATGCTGTTGACTCGAACCGAGTTTTTGTGACACCAATATGGTGAAATTGTTCTGCTGTGAATTGTTTAGCTAGTGACCGCACATATCGAAATACGCAGATTTTGTGGATGCTAGAGATTTCAGCAAAGTGCACTTTTAAACTAAATTACCCGCCGGGGTGGCTTAGCGGTTACGGCGCTCGGCTACTGTTCCCAAGGGCGCGGGATCGAATCCCGGTCTCGGCGGCTGCCTTTCGATGGAGGCGAAAAGCAAGGCGCCAGTGTGCTGTGTGATGTCAGTGCACGTTAAAGATCCCCAGGTGGTCGAAATTTCCGGAGTCCTCCACTACGGCGTCTCTCATAAACTGAGTTGCTTTGGGACGATAAACCCCACAAACCAAACCAAACCTATTCTGCTGGTGAAAACGTCCACTTATGTCTCTCACTGCAGCCGCTTTTCGAGGGAGACGAAAAGCAAGGTGTCTGTGTGCTGCGCGATGTCAGTGCAAGTTAAAAGAAACCCAGGTTGGCAAAATGTATGGAGCCCTTCACTGCGGCGTCCATCATAGTCGGAGTCACTTTGGGACGTTAAACCCCATAAACTATTTCCCTCATGGTATGATTCAGGCGTCCACAGAGAAAATGGGACCAATACTGCACCTTTCCTTTTCGGTTAAACCAAATGGCTATGTAAACAACAATTATAGCAAACATGAAAAAATATTTATTCATAATTAATAATGGCAGTGGTAAATAAAATTAAATAAAATAAATAGAAAATGAATAAAATAAACAAACACGCTAAAAAGTAAAAATTCACAAAGACGTTATGGCAGCGCTAATGCTTTCATATTCTCCCAATTCAGTTTCTGCAGTGACTAATCCCGAACGCGGCGGCCGATCTTCAATGACGGCGAGAAGCTAGGCACTCGTGTGCTGTGCGATGTCAGTGCATGTTAAAAAACCCCAGTTTGTCGAAATTCCCGGAGCCCTCTACTAAGGCGTCTATCATAACCTGAGTCGCTTTGGGACGTTAAACCCCGCAAACCAAACCATAAAAACAATCTACTCCAAGTGATACCGACGAACCAGCTCTTGGATAGCCCTTTTTCTCCGTCAAAAGAAAAAACGAAGGCCAGCAAATAAAACAAAATCCGCGTGGCAAAGTGAACCGTGTGCCTGGAAGTGCAGAAATTATAGCTCTCTCATTTGAGGCTTGGTGAAGTGCTGCCAGAGCCGCGCTTTCTGCGCTGCTCAAAGGAGAGTTTAGCTTTTATTTTGGTCGCGAGATAAGCGTCAGCGGCTTCTGGCAGAACGCTTTTCCGGCCCGTTGATTGCAGCCACTTGCGCTTACCCCCGAACGAGCTGCAACGGAAGGCTTTGTCGTGAGCAGCGCTTAACCATGTCGCAAATGAGAGAGCCGTCATTGGGCAGTGCAGAGGACGTTCTCACGTGGTATGTTTAAAAAAACCCGGGCTTTTGTATCTGTCAAAAAAAGAAAAAAACGCTTCGCTGAGGCTACATTGTTAAAACCACATGGGTAAGGACCTTTTTTGTAGCACTTGAAATCTTTCCTTATCAGATCTGAGAGTTTCAAACGTAATTAAAAAGTTTCTTAAGTTATAAGGACTAAGCAAGCGGAACGAAAAAAAAAATAACACTAGACAGTACTTCACCAAATCCTAACAAAATTTTAATGATTTCAACTTAGAAGAACGCTTCCTTTTATTTATTAAAAAATGTGGAAAACATTCAGTAAATTTTAAAATACAATAGGCTAGTATATTTTCCCAGCCAGGAGTGGCTAATTGAATAGATAAATAAATTAATTAATTCATATCATATCATTTATTTATATCAGTTTCACTTTCTAAATTGGTCCATGTAGATGGAAATATTTTGTGCGAAATGTATGATTTTGAGATGAAAACAACAACAAACAGCCATCTCAGTAGGTTGTTTTCCATAAGTTATAGAAACTGTTCATGTGTATTCATATCAGTTTTATTTTTTTAAATTGTTCCATGTAGATGAAAATGTTTTGTGCCTCCCTGCCTCCTCTCGCTTGTACGAGGAATCAATAAACCAATTCCAATTCCAATTAATGTTCATTCCGCTTTTGTAATACAAAAAGAGTGGGTGACGAAAAAAAAAAGCAGTTCGCAATGACTGCTTGACTGGCGTCGCCACCAGTAAAAGTAGACGATGACAGCAGTGACAGTTCGAGAGGTATAGAATGAACAGTTCACGCATTACGAAACGAGATAGCGCTGTGATACAGACGAAAAAATACAATTAGAAGGAAAAAATAACTAAAACATTGAACGGCAGACAAATGCATTTCTTGTCGATACAACCTAATCTGTGAACATTTCTCGGAGGAAAGAAAACGTCATTTTGTTTAGGCTGCTATAAATATAAGTGTTCAAACACATTGGCAGTATATATTTAAACATAGCAAAACCATAATTCGTTCTACACCTGGGTACCTCAAACATTTCAGGGTTTCTTGTAGTATAAGGCGTGTTGTGTGGCACAAGCTAAGCAAAGCGGGACAAAACAGGGTCATTCCGTGCCGTATGCCTTTTATAAAAACAAGCAGACCTGCACTCGAGCAGCTTAAGGATTGGAATTATTTTGTATTTATGCGTATGGACGAGTTGGGGCGTCATAGAGGGAATTCGTAATAACGCGTAGCCTTTTTTTCTGGAGAACAAAAAGCTTTTGCAAATTAGACAAAACGGTATTTCCCCATACCAAGTAGCGCTTTCGTTATTGCTTTCCACGCGCTCTTTATCTTTGTATAAATATATGCACAGAAAAGCACTACCATGCAGGAATAAAAAGGGATCATAATCATCATCATCATCAGCCTGACTATACCCATTGCAGGGCGAAGGCCTCTCTCTCCCATATTTCTCCAATTAACCCGGTTCTGTGCTAGCTGCATCCACTTGACCCCTGCGAACTTCTTAACCTCATCCGCCCACCTAACTTTCTGCCGCCCCCTGCTACGCTTCCCTTCTCTTGGAATCCAGTTTGTTGCCCTAAGCAACCATCGATTATCCTCTCTTCGCATTACATGTTCTGCCCATGCCCATTTTTTCTTCTTGATTTACACTAGAATGTCAGTAACTTGAGTTATTTCTCTGACCCAATCTGCACGCTTCCTATCTCTTAATGTTATCCCTGCCATTTTTCGTTCCATAGCCCTCTGCGTTGTCCTCAACTTAAGTAGAACCCTCTTGGTTCTGAAACGTGGAGGCTAAAACAAAGGGATAAGGTGTCTGATAGGAAGCTTCAATATCTGCACTGTGCAAGAATATTACTCTTACACCGTGAATACCAGGAACAAATATTAGAGGTAGCTGCAGAAAGAAAATGCGACAAAAGTCGCATCTGCGTGTAATGGGTCTTTAGCACGAAATCACTCGTACACTTATCACCATCGACCAAGAATCTTGACCGATTGGTGCTTGTTTGTGCAGTTCCTCTGATTGGCTGGGCTGTTTTGTGAGGTCACAGCCACGTAGCACCGCGCTGGTAATTCAAGCTCAGTCCAGGATAGCGGTTCCTCGACGAATCGTTCAAGTTGGCAGCCAAAATAAAGAGTGATGGTGCCTATGACCAATTAATGACTTACCAGGACCTGGTGCAATATTTTCTTACTAAAAGAAGTATTAGGGTGGATTCGAGCTGGTAGGGTTGGAAACCGGGTACGACATTCAGCCACAGCATGGGGTGCTTTCCCTCATTATAACCAGGTTTAAGTAAAGTTAAACAATGCCATTGATGGGGCAGCTCCCAGAATGCACCATAAGCAATGTTAAGACGTGGCCTCCACGATTAATCGCGCCGTTGCATCTTAGGCGATCGTGGAGTTCGCGGTTAAACCTTCTCCATTTGACGCAGATAGCGCCACATATGTACAGCTGAACCTGTAGCTTCCCGTGCTTTCGCACTATAATTGGTTTACCAGAAATAAAAACTGACAATTTTTTTTTGTTTCGTCTTGCAGACAAACATGTCGAGAATTCTACATTTTAAAAGTGCAATGCTCTTGCATTCCACATAGAAAATATGGCTTCTGAGAGTGACCTAAATTTCTCTCCGAGAACTTCGGTGATAAGTTCCCCCCTCTAAGAATGAGAACATGTTACCGAACTGTTATATCATGAGTGTTTGTTTCATCTTTAAGATTGGCTATTCACTTGTGTTAGAATCCTGTGTACTTATTTATTGTCTCTTTGTGTCACGTATACCGAGCCTGTAAATACGTGTGGACGTCGGATAAACGTCAGTCCCAGTCTGGTCATGGTCACATACAATTCAGCCTCAGCCTCCTTCGTTACGATCGCCTCGGCTGATACCACACAAACCAATAGTGAACGCTTTCATTGACAGATTTGTTGACTATTGAATGGTTGGGTAATGTCACCTTTAGAAAGAGTGAAATTATTACTTCTTTGCTTTTACAGACCATAACCAAACCGAGCACTCCGTTATGACATCCATGATCGTGAACACGCGGATCAGCTATTTTGATTAGGGAGAACTTTACCGCCTCTTTCATAATCTAGACATGTAATCGAGACTACATAGAAGCATGAAATAGATAAGGGCATATGCAGAAGCATACACAGCCGCGATGCGACGCTGGCCTGACAAGGATGTAGGAGACGCAACGCGTTAGAGTGCTCCCCGAGCCCGTGTACATCCACCTGACACAAAAAGAAACACAATGAGCTGACGCCGCAGCACAGTGAAAGATTTGATTCCAAATGCTCGAACGCACTTCAAACTTCTATCGCATCGAGCATCAAGTGGTCTTCTACGTGAGTGAGTGTGTGTGACTGTGGCGCCATCCTTGGGAAGGCTTTCTCTCTAAAGCACCCCTCTTACCCTGAGGTGGTAATGGTGGTGGTGGTGGTGAAAACGTTTATTGTGTATACCTGGAGATTTGACGCGGAGCCTTGCGGCCCTCCCATAAAGGCCCTCTTGACAGCGAACGGGTGATAATGAAGAGTAGTGTTATGTATGTCTTTTGTGTGACGTAATTAAAAATGACAAATTAAAATTAATTTTAAATGCACAACTTCAGTGGTATCTGAAAGTAATTGATAAATTGGAAACAATACTTTTTTATTATTATTCGCTTGGCCAGCATCTATCATTTGTATGCCGGTCCAGTATTAAGGCTTAAAGAGCAGAGAACTCGATCACCTCGTTAAATCTCGTTTGGTGTCCGGGTGACCGCGTTTCGGTTCCCGGATGACTGGAAATCGATACACCTCATGTCTGATCTCGGTTGTGGTTCGACGTTACTTCAATGTCAACGACACCGGAAGCTAAAATCATTTCATGCTTAAAAACCGAACATTCGTTGTGGCAGTCATCCGATCCGAGCGCAGCCAGACAAGAACCTACCAATTATGCTAAATATCCGGACACTCATTTGCGTTTATGTGAGCAAGACAAAGTGTATTGTCCGATGGTTTTCTAGAGTGCATCAGTAAATGTTTATCAAATCAAGCAGTGTCATGTGCAGTCTTTGTCAGTTCTCGTTCATATTTGTTTCATATTTGTTTTTGTGTGCATAATATTTTTCATCAGTTTCGTACCCTAAGCATTGTATATTCTCGATCTGCTTTGTACATATGATCATGTCACTAACATATGCCCACCTGCAACAATCACTAATGGGATTAGCAGCATCTTTAAATAGAATAAATACATCCCAAAGGGTTGGATTCTAAGCCCTGTAAGGGCTTCTGAAAACGACACTGAATACCTAAGCTCAAGAGGCGAGAGAAATAGATTTCCCGCCACGTTCGATACTGTGAGCACTGCAGATGCGAAAGGAACCCCTTTACACGGCTTAAAGACAAATTCCTTAATCGGTGTATTCTTTACAAAGACTGTACCTACCTTTTTCTAGTTTTTTTTTTCGGATCTACTGGGCATTCAGGATGAGAAATAAAGCAAGAAGAGCAATAGTCTCTTTAACTTCTGGTATTTATGGGTCACTAAATCTCTCAGCATCACATGGCCGCATAAAACACACTGACTACTTTCTACAAGAATGGTGCACACCTAAAATAAGTCGCAAAATGTAAAATAGATGTGAATGAATATGCTTTTTACACCCATTAAGAAAACGTATCAGTGACAAAAACACATTTCACTGCTCTTCCTGCAAAACGTTAAAGTTGAGAGTAAATTCTCTATCAAGGGAGGTCTTTCAACCTAAAATTACCCATATCGACGGGCCGAAGGATGTTTTCGTAAATTGCACTATGACGAAGGGTGTAAGGGTGTTTTCGTAAAGTGCACTGTGACGAATACCTCTCGACAGAGGCGTGTTGCGTGGCCCCGTGCGAACCCCCGACGGCGTAGAGGAAACCATCGAGAACAGCCACCCCCACGCGGTTACGGGGAACCTGGAGAGCGGCGCACGAAGTCCACGCGTTAGCCACCGGGTCGTAGCAGTCCACCGAGGCACAGTCGTAGCTCTGCGCATGGGCGGATCAGTCGTTGAGAGAATGGCATCAGTACACGGGCTCCTCCTTTCTCTGTTAAGCATTCGCGAAGTAGACAATGACGGTATCCGTGGGAAACATCGTCAAATGTTTTCACCCCTACACGAGGTGCGTACTCAGCATAGGCACGCGACGCACAGGACAGGCGAGAAGGGACGTACACGTCGTCCTTGCATTTCTAACAACTTTCGTATCAATAAATAAACAATAACACTGCAGCGGTGGTGCAGCTGTTATAACGCTCTACTACTGAGCGGGGAACATGAGTTCGAACCCGGCCGCAGCTGCAGTGTTTCGATCGACGTGAATGGCATTGCGCCCATCTACTGCGTATCGTCTGGGACGCATGAAATTTCAACCCTTATACTTCCCTACTTCTACAACCGGCCAGTCAAGGTTGTGAGCGATCAGCGTGCTCTGTGCTGGCTTTCCAAATGAGATGACACATCTGGCCGCTTCACTCGAGACAGCCTGCGCCTCCAGCCGTTCATCACCGTCATCTACAAGTGTGAACGCAAGCACATCAGTGCGCACTGTTTCTTTTTCTTGACCACACTAAATTAAGCCTATCGTGAGCACTTCGACATGCCATCACAAGAAACAGTAAGGGCGCTTTTGGGGACCCATAAGCGTCATCCGCTTTGTGCCGCAGTACCGCGAGGACTTCGAAGTACAGCACCTCATCCACTACCTTGAAGGCAAGTCCCCCACCTCCTCCTTGAGCTTTCAACTGGGGATCAGCCTCGTTTGCTGCTCATGGTGGCGTTAACATCAAGAAATACGTAGAACCTGCAAAAAGCGTCTACCCTATTGTCATCCTTGCGCATATTCGCGAGACAATCGGCTGGTCACCTTTAGGCTTTTCTTGGACTATTAGGTGTACCCATGACAAATATTACTGATTCCCCATCTCTGCTGACGTAAAACACTGAGTCAAGAGCTGTCATCACTAACAACGTTGCAGACAGATCGGCACTGCCTTACTTGCCCTCTTCCCTTCGTCTACATCCGACAAAAATATGGATAATAGCTTTGACAAGAGCCCTGCCAAGTGACACCACCTCGAAAGATGAAAATCCTTTAGTCGAGCAGATCCTTTTATGCACCACTGCGCCCCAGAAATCCTCTCACAGACAGCAGGACGTCGATTACGGCGGAGGTGATTTGAGCTATTCTCAGGTAAGCAACACGAGAACCAGTTTACCCTCCGCCGACCAATACACGCAAACCATCCGCAGGCCAATGAAATCATCGAGGACATGCTTTCCAAGTACATGGGCGCCGAACACAAGACCTCCATCCTGCCCGCCGTCCAGGAGTCAGCCAAGTCAACTCCGAGTAACTGATGCCAGCTGACGAATGCGAGTTTAGGTCTGCGCAAAGCAGTTAATTATTTGCGGTTATTGGCTCAACCCGCACTTTCGAAGTTATTTCGTATTCAGGCCCAGTGGTGAATTACTTGCTCGACATATTAGTGTTCTGCTCCGTCATTTCAATATATCTGTACCTGGACGAACCGCGGACCGAATGATGTGCAAATTCATAGACCAGACACACTAATTCATATAGAACCACTACATTATTTTACAGTATTACAAAAAATAATGGACAGTTACATGACGTTAGTTCCAGAGAAATTGAAATTGTTCAGCAGATCATCTTTGTGCTCAGTGGATGCGTTATATTATTTTGTGCTTTGCCGATCTGCATGATGTGTGTTCCAGTGAAGAATTCGTGGATCTAATGGCCCTGCTCACAGCGTGCGTCAAGTAGTGGGATTTTTCTGTGCCAACGAAAAATATGTGCCTCAAGGCGTTCATGTCATCGTATTATTTTAACCAAGTGGGCCTTCTGTCCATTTCGTGTCGTGTTGCAGACGTCTGCTGCCATACCTGCACTAAGATTACCGTGCTGTGAAGTGCAACCCAATAATTTTGATGCACCTCGTGGAAGCTTGTTCGTAAACCTAGCCTGCACTGTAAACAAAATCACACGTAAACAAAAATAAACGCGGAAACCGCGTCTATTACTCACACCTTCCATAAAGGGTGCACTGATGTACTGATACAACATTTTAATGGGTGCAGTGCTGCTCTGCAGTGCTTTTCTTAAGAATACGAATTATACACACGGAAATGCGCCATTAAGGGCGCGATTTCGTTTAGTGTGAATTCCACATATACAACAATGCCAGCGCGTCCTTCTGCTCATATTTGACAGCAGAACCTATCAGTTTTGCAGGGAAGGGCTCGCAGGTTTTGCACGTGGTTGGTAACTATCTGGTTAACGCAGTCACAAATCAGCAGTCATTGGCAAGAGCTGAGTATGCCGAAGCAGTTAATTATCATTAACAAAGATCAGCACCAAACATCAAGACGGTCACCACCACCTGCTACATCCTGAAGCTGCAGTAACCTTAAATAATGTTACCTTAGATTAATTAACATAATAAACTGTATATGTTGCTCCTCATTCTGGAAACCTCACAAAAGGCGTCGTTTGCGCTTTCACCTGTTGTTAAAAACGTCTCAAACTACCGAACGACAACATTATCAACATCTCGATAATGTTGCCGGCCAAAATTTTGTGCCATTTAGACAATATTGGCGTAACGAATTGCGTTAGTTGGGACTGTACGACTCGAAGAAAAACTTCGTGCCTTTAAAGGCTTTTGAGCGGAACCTCACCTTGTCCTGGCTGTTGTTCCTTCCGCCGACGGCGTACAGCTTCCCTCCCAGGAAGGCGGCGCCCAGTCCCGAGCGCGGGCAAGGCAGTTCGGACAGGCGGAACCACTGCTGTGGCGGGCACAGACACTCCAGAGCACCCAGCGAGTTCTGCTGGTAGCCACCCACGCAGTACACCACCTGCGTCACCTGCGGACGCCGCTGGGACACCGTGTACTGACGTCGGCCCGTCAGGTCCTGCGCCACGACTCAGTATGGTGAAATAGCAAGTATTTCCTAATATATAATAAAGCGCCAGGGAAGTGAAGAAATGTCAGCTTTGACTTATGTGTAGGCATATTTAGGCAAATCCCTAACGTTCCGAGCCCTAGAAAGGCCAATCAATGTCCCTGCCATCTACCACCTGTCAAAGGAATGCTCATATATCACAATAAACGATTTCTCGCCTTTCAAGGTGTAACGCTGTCCCCAGGGGAGCATCCTATGGAAGCATTGCTTCACTCTGGAACATCTTTCGTTGTGCAAGTGTCATTTGTTTGGCGTCGAAAATCGGATGCTGTGTTCTGTTGAGGCCGCAGCGCACGGCAACCCTCACAGTGCTCAAGTGTCAAACAGAATTTCTCTCTTTCGCTTGTTCTTAAATGCTCCTCTTCCGTTTTACACAACACAGGGTAGCCACCCGGAAACCCTTGATCGTTAACCGGCGTGCCTTTCCCCTGCCTTGCGGGTTTTAGCGTAGGGTGTTAGCTCGACGACAGCGTCACACCTTTAAGGGTATAACTTCGTTTAGTGTTGAACTACTCCAGGCTGCGAACCTTCAAAAGGGTATGCAAGGTTTCCGGTGTTTGTCGCCTGCCAACTGCCACCCTCAGAAGCAAGCTCCGGATTTTTAAGGTGGGGAGGCTGAAAACGGTCGGCGCCGCCGACATCGCCAAGGCCGACTGACTTTTTATTTTACTGCAAATCAATTATGCAGTCATCCCTCCTCGAGTTTGTGTGATGCATCCATGCCTAGTCTCTATAGCAACTGTGACATCAGCCGCTGTCGAGCCATCGAAGCGGCGAATGGGACGAGGCATACATAAGATACCTCTGTGGCAGGTCCCCCTCCCCTATAGCGCTTCTTGCACGCCATTACCTCGTATGGCATCACTGAACAACCTTCAAGTGGCGCAAGATTTCTTCCGTATCAAAAGTGTGGCGCAGATACGTATCCACCTCCCAAATTAATGCCAACTTTGACAACTCTGTGCCGGTATGACAGTGCTAAACCGTCAAGCAAAAACGTCAAGCGGAATTTGTATCCTGAAGATATGGATAAGAAAAAAAAATTAACTGAAGCGAAAGCTTGAGGGGTAGAAGATGGTACGAGCTCCTACAACACCACCAGAAGAACGGACTGCGAGGCTGGAGGTTGACCGCATAGTCGAAAGCGTGTTAAACGCGTTGTTCAACAGGAAAGTCGCGTGGCCACTGGTTTAACCATGCTTGAATATGCCAACCGTTTTCGACATGGTGGCACTTAGCCTCTCGCGTTAAAAATAGCTTACAGGCGCAGCCTAAGACTTCTCGAGTAACCGCGCGACACTATAGCTGTGGTGTCCCCCCACGGAAACCACAACATCATTAGCCTATCCGACCATACACGCAGCTCCGCTCAAATCGAGGTCTCCAAGGTCTTGGCAATGGTCGGCAAAATAGAATGAAGAGGGCATTCCGAGTGCTCACTTACCCTAAATGCCTTCGATACACTCTTAGTATCGTGTGCAGAGTTGACACATAGACCCATACTTCCTAATGACCATATGCGATAGTGGACCGTGTACCGATACATGCGGCAAGCGTCGAGCAGCAGACACGTCGTTAAGCTAAAACGCGAGCAACGACCACTTCGACCACGCAAATTAGCACAGCCTGCTATCGATTGGTCCAGATCCTGCCGCAATCTACAGTTTGGCCAGGAAAGAAATGCATGCACCCTGGTCTTCTATGTGAGTATGATGACGAAAACAGACGCTGACGACTAAGCGGCAACAATCATGCCGCTTGGTCAGTTTTCAAAATTTTATCTGATGTTTCAACCTCTGCTGCATGCTTTGCTACAAGGCTTCTAGTGCCGCAGCGAAATGGCTTCTGCGATGCCTAAGTTACATCAAATGAAGGTTGTTCAGATGAGAATAAGCCTCTGTTTCTAACAGTATACAGTTCTGTACATTGAGTGTACGAATATCTACCCCACTGTTTGAAAATAATAATTGTCCCTACACGGAGTGCACAAGAACAGGTTGCTCCATTTTTACTCCCTTTCAGGATAATTCATGTTTAGAGTGTTATATGTTCAATGCTGCAATGACGACTGGTACCTGTATGATGCGGGTCAGGTAGTCGCTGCACTGGGGCATGGTGCGCACGAGGTCGCATGTCTGCAGCTGGTGCATGAGGAAGCGGGGCGTGAGGAAGTGGCAGCGCACCGCGTACAGCACGTCGGCCATCTTGCTCCGGCGGCGCGCCTCGTCGTGACGCACCCAGCGCAGCACTGCGTTGAACACCTCTGACTCACAACGCACGTTCAGCTCGTCACGCCGCACCAGCGACACGAGCTGGCTTGCCGTCAGACCCAGGAACTCCTCGCCCTCGGACACCTGAGAGATGCAGCCACCAACAGCTAATGAAGCAAAACTATCGATACTATACTATCGATACTATCGACCGTTGAGTTCCTGTCTAACTATCGACAGTACTATCGATAGTACTACGCTATTGATAGTTTGTACTTTCGATAGCACTCTCAATAGTACCATCGATTGTATGAAATCAATTGCGCGCACTCCTAGTGCTCCACTACCACGATTCCATCATAGCCTGAGTTTGGACGTGAAGCCTCATAAAATCCCTTAGAGTTCATCTATGTTCGTTTCGGAACCATTAGGCGCTAGCTAAATGTTCTAATATGATCGCAATGTAATTCCCTGGGAAAAATCTGGTAACTATAGAACATGCTCGCTGTAAAAACAGTGCAAGAATATTCTGTAACACAATGCTTGAAATATATTTGCAAATTTTTTATAGGTACTCATATAACGCTATGTTTATACATCTTGGACATATAATTATCAAAATATTAAGACAGTAAGTAAAATAATAAAACCGTAAACAAAATAATAATAATAATAATTGTTGGTAGGCGGTGCATAAGGGTTAGAAAAAAATGTGCGTCAAAAGGCCTACAGGCGACGGTGATGCTTATCGTAACGTCACTCACGGCGGCGAAATTTTGGTCGATGAAGTCGTTAACCTTGATGTAGAGCTTGGTGCACCCATGCTGCAGCGCGAAATCACCGATCCCGATGCAGTTGCTGGGGTCGAGTTGCTTCTCTAGGAAGTTGCAGCAGGCCTCGATGATGTGGTTCACCTGCGATGACTTGAATTGTTTTACATGCACCAGCTGAACATACAGAATAGAATACCGGGTCGTACGCCAAATTGTGAGTCGTCAATTTTAGGCAGTGATCGAAAGAACGCAAGGGTCCCTGCTGTTAGCGCAAACCTTTTCCGTACATATTTTCGCGCGCACTTCGCGACGACAGTTTTGCTTCCGCAGTGCATCTGACTAAACATCGAGAGGCAAGGCTATCTAGTTAACAGTACAGGTCACCCGTATAGTTCAAAACGTAATGTGTCCCATGGCGGCGTCGGTGGAAGGACAGGACAACTGTGTTGTCCAGGTGATCTTACAAGATAACGGAAAAGGCGAAGATAGCTGTGATAGCTTCTGTCAGTGCCTCTTTTATACAGTGCCTGCCGCTTGAGGGGTTCGTTTGGGCGCCTTTCCGTCTCTTCTTTTCTCCCCCAAATCGGGTAAAAGCGTACGGCCCCCTCGTGAAGGGCGAGACCAAACTACTTTCTAACAGACACTTTCCGCGGAGATATTCGTATTTCTTAAAGGCATAAGTATTTTCAATGGTCATGAAATACTGTCTTCATTATTAATGTTTATAAGCAGCAATGCTAAGAGAAGAAAACTTACGCGATAGGGTAATAGGCTAGCGCCACCACACAGTGTCTGAGTGAAGCAGATGAACAATCTCAGTGACGTGAGAACGTGCACGACTCTGAGGCTGAGGCTGATAAAACTTTATGCACAATAAGTGGGAGGAAAGGGGAAATCAGCTAGCATGCCGCAGGCCGTGGAGACTTTGTGCAAGCATTGTACTAAAGGAAGCACTGCTTCGATGGCCAATCACAATAGGAATGCAATTGGATCTTTGGTTTCCCGTGGGAATCCGCACATGTCTCTTCATGTCAGTTACTTCGATACAGCAGTTCAGTTCATTATCGCAAAGAACAAAGGTGACGCCACCTGAAACATGGTTGCCGCCGGCAAGAGCTGACACACATTCCGCTGGTCGATGGCAATGGCACCCGTGTAAGCGAAACGCATCACGCTCGCCATAGTGGAGGGCCCCACGCCCTGGATCTGCACCACGGGCATGGCAGCCTCACGCAGGCCTCCAGCGAACATTGCGCGGAAGTAAGGGGACATGGCAAGCAGAACCAGCCGGTGCGCCGGGAACGACTCCGAACCGACGCGGATCTCCACGTCGCACAGGACGCCCTGGCGGCGCATCAGGTCCATCACCTGCGGCCACGCGGTGCGGTAAGGGAACGAAGAAAAGCTCACAACGGAAGTCGAACGCATTGGTCAAGGAGTGATATAAAAAAATTTGCAGTTAAACCGATTATAGTGCGAAGCACGAGAAGTTGCTGCTTCAACTGTACAAGTGGCACCACCTGGTAGCCGCCACTTCAAAATGATGGAAGTTCATCCACCGCCTCCAAGATCAGTTCCGGTGTGATGACGCGCTTCCGGAGCTCACTGGTTGTGGCGCCATCTCGGATCCGCCGCGTTAAAATGAGGATGTTTAACCCTACTTGAACCTGGTTAGAACGAGCGATAACACCCGCCGTGGTGGTTCAGTGGTTCAGACGCTCGGCTGCTGAACCAGCACATCCGGGTTCGAGTGGTTCAAAACCGGCCGGTTCAAATTTGCTTCGATGGTTCTCTCTAGTGTAAAAGTAAAGGTACAAACATGGGCGATAGGACAACATTCCTGGTCGGTGGAGCCGAGCGTATGAGCGCTTTCACACTAAAGAACTGGTAGATGCAAAGCCATAATACTTAAGGGCATGACAGGTGTGTGTACACGAGAACATCGCCATATGAGCATCTCTGGTTATGTACAGTCGTGAGCAAAAGTGGTATACAACACTCAGCCGGTGGCGGAGCTCGAGAAAACTGCATGCCAACTTTATATAGCAACAGCTATCTAAGATCTAGACAATCGAGGCGGTGCACCATTTGCTTCACATGCATGTGTTAATGTCGCTGTTCCTTAAGCTGTCGCTAGATGGCATTTCGATGCAGTTTTCCTGAGCTCTGTCACTGACCGAGTGTTGTATACCACTTTTGCTCACGACTGTATCGATGCAAGAAAAATACCTCAGTCAGATCTCTCTGCCTTGTTCCGGTCAGGCAACAACGACCTCAGGTTTACTTTCAACAGACAATGCACACTTGTCGGCAATGCTGCCACAAATACCAGCTACTTGGCTACCTATTACATGGCTGCACGGCGCCACGCGCTAAATATCACAATCTCCTATTAACTTGAGCCGCCATTGCAGCTGTGGTTCACATCAATTTTGTACTCCCAATACATTTCCCTCGGTTAGGTTTTTCTTCCCTCCAATCTGACCTGCTATCTTAACTGAGCTTCGGCTACATATGGTGCGAAAAATGGCGCCCGAGTCTGCTTCCGCGTCTAGCTTTCAGATAGTACCTATGTTTTGTTTTGTTTTTCTAATTTATATGGCATTTATTAAATAAGTGAAATGATGAAAGCGTGCACGATATTTGAAGAACGTCCTACAGTCCTACAGGTCGGGAACAAAAATATGAACTGCGAAAATGCAAGGTACGTCATACAACATTAACAAACACAATTTTGTGAAGAACCTCAAACAAAAGGCGGCAAAATACATTTTAAAAAAAAAGAAAATTAAGAAAAGTTTACATTTTAAATCCATGGTCTCTGAGATGATCGCCAGGTACAGTCATTTGTCGGCAGCCATGGAATCAATTCTTAAAGTAATCATTCCAACGAGCTAATGCAGATTAGTTGAAGCTAGCGCTTGGCTTAAAACCGAATATTAGCTTGGAGCTAGAAGTTTTATAAAGTCCTCTTTATATGCGCAAAGATTGTTCGAGTGACGAAAGATGTTACCTCGGGGTACAAATATATTTAGAAACGAGAAACCTTGGTCAGAAAATGACAGTTATCTTTTCCAATGCATATTTTTAGAAGCCTCATTAGAAGGGTTTCACAAAAGATGCGGACCGCACAGGGTACAACGCTTATTGGTCCTGGCGCGCCGGGTGCGCCGGCATACGACGGACATGTGAAGCCATCTGGCGTCCTTAAGGCGATCTGCACATGCGTACTAACGGCTCACAGTAGCGGTAGCAGATAGTGGTAAGCGGAAGCGCTACAATAATTGTCTGTAAATACGCACGCATAAGTGAATCAACACTAAATCACTAGCGCCACTGATGACACTCGGTAGGCACACGAAGAAAACAGGGTAAACAGCTTTTCATGATACGTGACATCGTCCACAAAACACTTCTGGTGAGAAGCCATCGTGGACTTCTTTCCGAGGCTAAAGGACCGCTCCTTTTGTGGCAGCTTGAGGGAATCCCACTACTGCATACGCTCTCGAGCATCCGCTCTTGCAACAGTCTTTTGAGGCTGTTTTCGAGTGCTCCTGTTTGCCTACTAGACCAATAGGAGAGAACTTAAGCCGCGTGTGACGTCATTACAGCAAGCGAAGGCACGTGATGACAGCGGCGAGAGCACCAGGTGATCATGCTGCACTGACTCTTTTTTGAAAAATAATTCATCCGCAACAACAAAAGGTACTTTAAATATTTTACATGGTCAGCTGAAGATTCGAACATTGAGTCACATCATGGATGCCAAGGACTATTTCTACGTGGACTTCGGAGCATCAATGTAGCTATTTTGACATAAGATGGGCCCTTCGCCATTAATTCAGAAAAAAAATGCTATGTAATTCTGGTATTCCCTCAAAAGAAGCATTGTTATAAGGGGGCAGAATGCACTCTAAGAACGTATCGTTGGCGCATTGCTTATAAACTTAAATCTACAAAAATATATATATACAAGGTTAGCTTATTTTAGTGCATTGTTCGTGATCAACGGAAGAGAACATAGTCGCGTTTCTATACTCCGCAACAGGTGCATGTGCGACAAACCACGCGCATGAATATTATTGTCCCTTCCTTTCGTACGTTTCTTTTTTTTTCAGTCTGTAGTTTTTTGACGCTAAAAGGAACAACAACATTTTGGGCGCCTCTTTACGCATATTGACCCTGCCCTCGAAGAACAATTTCTCTCCATGCGGTTCAGGTGTCCAACACAGCGCGAAACTCCGCGCCTTTCACCTCTTGGTAACACTCACATAAACTTCCAATTATTATTATTAATATATTTCATTCGCTGACCTTTTCTAACCTGTAAAGCTTCCGTTTTCAGGAGAGGCGGCTTTTTTATCATTATAAAGACAGTTTCATCTTAGTGCGATCCACGATCCGTTTCCATGCTCTGCCACCGCGCTTTCCATGGCGCATGCCCAGATCGCCTTGCTACGCCAGATAGCGCCATGTGCTGGAAGTAGGTTCACTGGCCTGCCACCTCTGGGCCAACCAGTGTGCCGGCGGCCCGCGATAGCAGGTCTCGGTGACAGATAGTGGATAAATCTCCACATTTAGCATAGCGCTACCGATGCTGTTGCGCCACCGCGCGCTGTCAGCGGCGCACGCGTTAATTGACCCTATTGACCGCGGCGCGCCAGCATAGGGTGATCACGTGGCGCCATATGGCGTCCTGAAGGCTACCTGCGCATGCGTACTGGCGACGTGCGGTAGCGGTAGCGTCACCGCTATGCTAAAAGCATCTACTAAAACGCGCTGATTGACGTTACTGGACCTCCGTTCCACTTCGGCGAGTTTGTGGTCGCACGCACCTCGAGAGCCTCCCTGGGGTAGGAGTCCACTGCGAGCGTCATGCTTCCGGCGCCCTCTGGGGGCAGGTCCATGGCCTCGCTGCACAGCATGTCCATGCAGTCGCTCTCGGTCCGATCGCCTAACGGAGTCATGGCTGCAGACCACAGACTGCCGGACGCGACGACGAGTTTGCAAGGGAAGAGGCGCTGAACCTGAGCATGCATTTGGCAAGAGGGACATATTTTGTAATAACAGATCTCGGAATTAATTGATTTGTATTTCTACCGTTACTGCAAGCCTCGTGACGTTATTGCCAACAAATACCGCGAGCATGTGCTGATGTCTGATATTAGTCTTAACAACAAAGCTAGAGTATTTTACCTGGAGCTTGCGGAAGGTGGATGAATGCTCCGAGGTGCATCAGTGATGGCATCTGCCGGTCAGCCCACCGACCACTGATGTCTCGGGGCGTCGCGCTCTTCTAGCACGTTACGTTACTGTGCTGTGACCTCATTAGTCTTCAGTGCTATCATGGCTAACTTCATACGCCATTAACTACCGCACTATAGCGATGGATCTCGATCGTGAGAAAGGACTCTTTTGGAACTGCATTTAAATATGTTTAACCGATTGTGTCCAATGCTTGGCTGTGAGTGACCTTACGTAGAGAGGTAGCCTATAACAAGGTTTTTTTATAATATATCATCTCTTATAATATAGATTGACATAGAGTAGGATAGGTATAACAAGATAAGCATTATACCGGATTGCAAGGTGGACAATTTCGATGCCTCTGACTGGTTCGGTTTTGCAAAATTTCAAGAAAGGATTTCGTTTAATGCTCAACGGAATAATACACACGCAACTTGCCATGTCCCATAGTAAACTGCCGTTTTAGTGAGAAAGCACCAAAATAATCCACAAATTCTAACCGGCTCGCCGATTCGAAGCATCGCTTAATCGATCCGAATTGGTTACGCCTACTCGAGCTGAATGGTGAGATCAAAATGCAGCCTTCCAAGACCATTGGACTCTTAGGCATGTTGCCCCTAGGTGACGCAGGCCCGTACGTGCAGCAGCGCATTATATCTCTGTCGCTCCTGGCAACGTGTACAACTTCCATCGCTATCCTTCAGAGCGTGCCTCTAACAGGCAATGATGTGAAGACAAACACAACGTCAAATACACCTACCATCTACGGCGACAAACTAAGCCAAGCTATAGTGCTCTTAGCCGCGTTGAATCTCTGCAATTTTTAAAGGTTATACCTTGCTATTACAGAAGTAGCAGTAAAAGAAATCGCGGAGGTTTATCCTAGTGAAACCTAGATATCCGAGCGTGTAAGCTCTACTAAACATGGCTAAACATCATCCTTACGCCCGTGCCGAAGCGTTAACGTACTCGGACCGGCACGCATCTCATCTATGGCGAGACTAAGCAGCCAAGCGTCGACAAAGCAGTTGTTAAATCACCGCCTCGTCACGTGGCCAGTGCCCGTTAAAGAGCAAGTGGTCGAATTTCCAGAACTTTCGACTAAGGCGCCTCTTGGACCAAGAGGACCAAGCTCAAACGCCCAAGTGAATAATGGCCTTGGGCACTGCAGTACGAAAAGGTCAAAATTTTCGGAGCTCTCCACTACGGCATCTCTCGACTCAAGGTCAAATTTGAGGCGCTTTACGGCCTTGAGAGTTGCAGTACAAAGAGTACAGCTCACGCTCTAAAAGGCAGAGTAGTAATCATGATTGTCAGTGCATGTAACGAAATAAATAGCAACAATTTCATATTGCAAAACGTCTTCGTGTACCGGGTTTTCAATCAAGTAAAGGCACAGGAAAGGCCAGCATTAGCCGTAACTGCACTAGAGATCATCTATCGTTGAAACGATACAGGCGTAAGATGGAACTCAGAACACTGGGATCCGAGAGTACGGGAAGTGAGTACTGAAAAGCGAGCACTTACCGCAGGGGAACAATACGCAGCCTTGGCAGCTTCAGCCTAGACGTACTGGTAGCTTCCGTCGTCAAGAATCTTGCTGCAGGTATGATTTAGTTCACGAATAACTTCGGAATTTTTAGCGCGACTGCATTCCACAGAACTGAACTACATGCGGGCCTCGCGCTTGTGTCTTCTTTCTTTTCAAATCACGCACCATTTTCAGGTCGTCTTTCTCTGGCATTGGCTATTTAGCTATGCATTTTCAGGTAAATTAAAATAAGAAACAAAAGCCACAGGTTTAGTTTTAGATATTTATAATTAGATATTTGTTCATATTTTGTACAGGAAAAATACTTATATTTTTGTTTTGTTCACTGCAATTAACATTCTTTTGCGGCCGATGGGAGATGTTAAAAATGGCGCCTGAGCAATGTTTGTGGTGTTATTTCGTATATTGCGGTAATAACTTGCAATTTTCGCGCGCATTTGACTCAAGTTGGCGAGTTTTTTTTTTTTTTTTTTGTCATAAACTTCTAGTTACCTGTGGCCATTTTGACGATCACGACCTGCCTTGTGTGTGCTGAACCGAAATCGCGTCATGCGGTTGATTTCTCCCCCGCGCAGACAGCAGCGTCTTCGTGTACAATGGCGCGGTACAAGAAGCCATGCCGATCGTACTTGCGAAGTTCGTCCAACTCGCCGGACCTCACCAGGACCGTTCTCGGAACCGCAAACGACGGTGCCGCCAAAGCGTCGAGGGGCACCGACGTTTTCGCTATAAGGAACGCCACCGCTTAAAGGGCAAGCACTGCCGATCCCAGCCGCCGCACGTACTCGCGGTTCCGGTCACACGACCGGCGCTCCAAGAGTCGCGGAGGCGAGCGCTGGTGAAGCCACAAGCGCAAGTTGGAGGACCTGAAAACAACCATCCTGACGCCGCTGGTCGCCATGGTCCCCGAACACATCGCTGCTACCGAAAACGCCAGCGTCGACAAGAACATGTAGCAGCACCACATGGAGCTGGAGATGCACAAACGCCGGCGGATGATCGACAGGAGGCGTCAGGCGAGCAAGCAGAGCGAGGGTCTTGTATGTGCCAAGCAAGAAGTGGAGCATCGAATGGAACGACATTGGACCGCCACGATATCAGAGACGAGCTAAACAGGCCCACTCCACCGGTGAGAAACGAAGCTGCCGTTAGCGACGGCGAGGTCGTGAAGCCAACGTCACGAAGGAAGAGGAGGACGAGGACGACATATTGTTCACTCCGGCACAACAACAATAGCATCTTGGCTGCGACAGCAAGGCATCGTGTCTCCTGTCTGACTGAACCAGTGAATGGGGATTGGCCACTATTTAATTAGTGTAGCTCATTTGGATAGGTCCTTTTCTTCCACCTATGGTGGTTTCTCCGCCCGTTCAAGGCTCTTCGCATGATCAAATGCTCGGAATTCCACCCTCCAGCCACTTGGCAACGCCGACCTCGAACGATGGGAGGCTGCGGTGTCCAGCTCTGATCACGCCGTTCAAAAGAGGCTGAAGGGCTGGGTTTTGGGTATCGCTGGGAAGCACCAGCTTCTGGCCACAACACGCAGCCAAGAGCCGATCCGTCATTAGGATGAAATCACTTAAGGCTCCCAACATTGCATTAAGTTTATCACCACCAACACCACCCTGATCGGCTAATAGTCCGGCGGAGTCGGTACCCTTGGATTGCTTCCTCGGAAATGGGGTTACTACTGTCCCGGTTGCTCTTGTTTCGGTTGATGGTTCGGTTGCTCTATTACTCCATATTTCGTAGACATTTAGGAGGTGAAGCGATTTGGCAAGACAGGCATCCTATGCAGATCATCAAACGCTGAGTACCTGAATGACCTTCTGACGTGTGTCAGGTTTGGCAACTCAGCCGTAAGGGCTTTCGTTCCCCCGCACCTCGCTTGCGTGAAAGGCATTGCCCGTGGCGTTCCTGAAAACCTCTCCCCGGGAGCACTTTACAGAGAGAAGTGTTATTTGCGGATGAAAACACAAGCTACCACCATCGCTACCGCACGCCAGCAGGACGTAGTTCTCCGAAACACCAAGAAAGGAAACAGATGTGAACAATAATTCATGCAAAAGTATATAAATTATGTACTAATCAGCATATTAATTATCTGCACATTTTTGCACTGAGTAGCATCCCAAAGTGTGTAACAAATCGAGAAAAAGCTTTTTTTTCGCTGATTTCCTTCGCATCTAAAATTTCCAGACGTTTTACATCTCCGCTTTCGATAGGTGCTCAGGCCTTCGAATCATGGCAGAAGCAGCGAGTGTTATTCGCGGAGCTCAGCGTACAATGCTAAAGTAGTGTCCACCATGCCAGTAATTTCTTTATGGCTGTTTCGTTTATACTGCACCAGTCATTGCCTCACAAGTTGCCTCGCAGAAGAAAACAAAAAAAAAGACAGCTTCGCTTGCCAATGATACACGTTACTTCTAAAGGACCCAACATATTAGCCCAAAGTATAGTTTAGTCCCTTTTCATGTGCAGCAGACATTCATTGCTTTCGATGCATACAACAGCCTCGCACGCCTTCGATCACTCGTGCGGAATCGTGGTGTTTTATTGTTGTCGCTCCGTCGATACGCAACTTACGCGCGGGCAAGTCCTTCCGGTATCTCCGTTTCGCCAAAACACGCACGAAGCTTGCCGTCCTTCGTTTGTCAATAGGTCGAGTGGGCGTTCAACCGTCGCGTCTGGCGCCAGCCGCGCTTCAAAAAACGCCGAGAGATGCTAATTCACAGCACGCGCTACCGCGCAGCGGAGCTGGTGGAACGGAAGAGCATCTCTTTGAACTAGTCGTTCCGTCCCTTTCCGGAAGAGTGGAAAAGGGGCGCGAGTCACTCCCTGCCAGAAAGGGAGAATCTCTGCCTCATCTATACAGCTTGAAAACTCTTTCTTTCGCCCTCCGAAAGAGCGCAAAAGTTCTGTGATGAACACAGTTTTCGGAACAATTAAAAAGTTCATTGTAAAATTTCAATCAATTAATCAAGTGGAGGAACGACAAGATACGTGTGTGGGTATATTTTACATGACTTTCAAAGCCATTCACGTGACTTCAATATGAAAGAACGTTTAGGTGTTTGGTTTGTGTTTGTTCGGTTCGCCTGCCTGCCTGCCTGCCTGCCTGCCCTGCCTGCCCTGCCCTGCCTGCCCTGCCTGCCCTGCCTGCCCTGCCTGCCCTGCCTGCCTGCCCTGCTTGCCTGCCTGCCCTGCCTGCCT
>JAJIZL010016578.1:31428-46837 GCA_023969395.1 Amblyomma maculatum | reverse complement strand
TTTGTTTGTTTGTTTGTTTGTTTGTTTGTTTGTTTGTTTGTTTGTTTTAATTTTGGTCCACCTTATTTGGAGCACCCTGCATGTATACTGCGAGACATGACGGAACACCGGCAAGTTCACTTTGCGAGACAACACGAAGCAGCAGCAACCAACTAGCAGCGTTCGGTCAACACGTCTTCCCGATGTAGATTATGCTCACGCACGGTGCTTACAGTATGCAATGCCAGCAATGCGACGAACATATGGAGCAGCACTTCGAAGGTCGCGAGGAGGAAAAGGCGTACGGCGGACGGAGAAAGGCTCAACATAAATCGCGACCAGTATCCCCTCCTCAAATACATCATGGCACCAACCACCACCCCCAATCAAAGACAGTGTGCCGCCGAAAATCATGGCCGATGGTGTGTTTCCGTCCTTGTCAGTGTGGAATCGATACAAAGTTCCGGGGCTTCTGTCCCTCGTCTACACGGGCGCAATTACTACTGTAGCGCCGTAGACATGAAAAGAGGCCATTTCTGCGTCCTTCCCAGGTTTCTTTCGTTTCTTGCCATATATCTATACGTTGCCGTTGATTTATGGCTGCCAGTTTTGAAGTCCTCGTTGAGCTAATCAGCAGCCAAGAGAAAGTTAAATGAAGGAATTCGTTGTGGCGTACGTATGAAAAGTGGCAACAGCCTTGAAGTCATAGGTGGCGTAGACGGGTTATCACACAGCTCCTGCCCTCCGTGTTAGAACAAGTTCTATGTGGCGTTAGTGGTATTTTCATTTCTTGTCAAAACATATGCCTCCACAAAATATTTGTTCCTGATAGTACTTAACCGGATGATTTTTAGTAATTATAGCTCTCGGTCGTCGTTGGCGCGCCGCCACTGACCTTGGCTTCAGAGTGAAAGAGAACACGAAGCTGAACCTAAACTAAGCTTCGGGGGTCACCTCCTGGCGCCTACACGCTGCGTTGCCGCTGGAGCCGAGCGTGCGTCAACCAGTGCTTTACTATAGCCGGATGCAGCAAAAGTCTGCAGAAACCGCTGCTCGCAATTGCTCCGTCACAGAAAGTAGTGCGCTGTCATAACCTTTCTGGTTACCTGTATATGCAAATCTAACCATCCAACAAATTACAAGCGCAAGAATCTCGGTTCCCCTGGGTTACTTGGCAGAGTAAATTAGTAAAACCTAAGTATATTTACGGTTCAGTAGAGTCATACACATACCGCGTACCCCTGCCCATGTTTATTTTTTTTTATGTTGTATCCTACTGTAGCCCCGCGGAGCGCATAGCTAGCTCGCGGCGCATATGAGTTAGCGTTCTACACTCCAAGCTCGAGGTAGAATTACTACACGGATGGGAACTCCCAAGTGACGCATAGGCATTCCTTGCGGCACAATGACGAACCAGGCGACAAATGCGACAGCACTAATGTGCTCTAGAATAAGGAGCATTGCAACTGCACCAAGTGAGTTGGCATCGTTCAGAATGCGCGCTCCGGCCAAAACTGTGCACAACAGTCCTCCTGGCGCCATCCATCGGCATGCAATTTCACCACGCGAAGGCGCGACGGCCAAGCTTGCGAACTGGGTGGGAGGTTTTGGTTTGTCTTGGAGGTTTCACGTTCCAAAGCGACTGAGGCTGCGGTGAGCTGTGGAAAATCAGGCCACCAGGTGTTTTTTAACTTCCCCTGAGATCTCATATAATGCGGATGCCTTAACAATAAGTAATATCTTGGCAATTGCAACGCCAAACCGAATGCGAGAAAGTTTTGTAAGAAGCAATTGCCTCAGAAATATTTGACAATATGAATGCATGATGCAAATTTTCCCTGACATATGCACCACCTAAGAATTCACGAAAAAACATTTCTAGTTGCATTGCACCTGCCAATGAACTCTGACGATGTGGCGGACAGGGAGGGACTGCAGCAAAGGCGGGAAGTCTCAGGTTCCGAACGTGATCTTGCGAGGCACCTCAATGTTACATCCAGCGTTATTGTGAACTAGTTACTAACACAACCATCAATCAAGTCGCTCGTTAATATTGAGTAACACCAAACCAGGTCATAGATCCAATGCCGCTTTTCCGTTTTTCTGTTCACTTCGAGAAGATATTGCTATTAGTTTCGGAACATGTTACAGTAAAGAAACGGCCGCACGTATTGGGAAGTTCGGTGATGTATGTTTGAGGTGTGAGAGTGACATTGCTTCATACATTGTCATACATCCTTCAACATACACGCGATGAAGGCTGGTTAAGAAATCGTCTTATTGAGTGGCTCGTGGAATAATGTCAAAATAGAAGATTTGCTCAACTTTCGACATTCTGGTCTGTGATTTCATGGAGTCTGTAGGGAGAACTCGACGAAACCGCCGCAAATCCTGATTTGTGTAACTAGTTGTTCGAATTTCCTAGTACTATTTGTGATCAGGCAGCAGTAGGCGAATTTGTGTGCACGTACAACGACGTCGAGACCATGGGGGGAGCTTGCAGACAAAGGCACCATTGCCGACGCTGCAGAAAAACGGGACACCATTGACACCGTATCTGACGACAAGTAGAAGCCCCCGTGCTTCGATGCGCTCCATGCGCTCCGCATGGTTCGTTACTGCATTTCGATTGAAGGCTGCAATCTCAACCGTTCTTTGTCCCTGGACAAGATATAATTTTTTTAATTTTTGAAGCCACATGTCTCAGTACTGTCATATGTCGAATATTCCGTGGAGTCCGCCTCTCCAATTAGATGTTCGAAAACGAAAATATCCCTGATCTCGAGTCATATGTAATTGGTGTAAAATCCTGAACCGGAAGTGGAACTGAATTTCGGTTCCAGCGTTTCCACAAATCTGTATAATCTATGCCATGGAGATAACATTTGTGAAAATGAGGTAAACTCGAAATATAGACTCAATCATGCCTTAAAGGAAGGGAGTGAAGAGGGATTTAAAGAAGAGAAAACAAGCCACTTTAGTGGAGGGCCCCGGAAAATAACAGCGGCTTGCTAAATTTAGCGGCCGCAGTCCTAGCGTGTCTTGCCGACCAAATATGGCGCCTGCACGAGCCATTCCTATATGAGTTGGCGCCACCATAACGAATGCAGGTACTGATGTGATAAGGTTAAAGATCATGGGATCGAAGTTATTTCCGATATCCATCACGCAATTGTAACTGGCCGTTGCTAGTGGATGGCGTTTCTCGAATTCATGGGCCGTAGGCGAAGTGACTCGAACCTAAACGCCTTCAGATAAATGGTCTACAGTTTCTCCCGCATATATCAGACTCGAAGGGAATCAAGAAATAGTTTGACATGCCGATACGTAATACACTGCAATGAATAGGGTTGTCTGCAATCATTAGGTGAAAGCACAGGGTCCAAGACCCCGCCTGAAAAGCGATCGCGGGAGTGTTATTATAGAAGCAGCACCACTGGTGGTATGCCGTTTGATATATCGAGAGTTTGTTCAGCAAACGAGCGCTGTGGTGCTGTACGTGTGTATGAAATTTTCAATAGAATTCTGTTCTGTTCGATACATCTGCGATAACGATATACATTTACAAGGCGACTCTTCTAATATTGGCTGTCTATAACGTATTTCGTCTGTAGAGAAAAGCTAGGATAGTAGCAAATCCGAAAGCTTTTTTTTTTTTTTTTGCAACATCTCATATCACAAAACTGCTATGCAGTCCAGTTTGTTTTGCCTAGCTAAGCGGTGACACCCGATAGATGACACCTTATCAGCCTGCAAGATTACAAGCACATTGCAATACAATTTCCTTATTAGGGAATGCTCGACTCTTTGGGTGCCTCGTGTAGAATCAAGAACGACACTGGCAGTTATTATGATATTGATAAATGCTAAATTTGCGCACTCAAAGCTTCTTCAGTTTAAAATCAGCGTATAATTTGATCCACCAAATCAGCCACAAGGCAGCTAACGCCTCTGGGCATGGATATGGTGGGGAAAAAAACGCATAACATAGGGGTTCGCAGGTTGTATACATTTATTGGCACAGTTGAGATGTGGAAATGCTTGTAAATAAGGGCAGATCATATTTTATTTCTGAAACTTCACTTCCATGCTATCACGGGTGAACATCTGAGTACATCAATAACCAGTTCGGCCCAATGCGCGCACACATGCACTTCGACCTCTGTCTTTTCCCGAGGGGTCAACACGGATGACAACTACCGATGGCACCGACACAACTCGTACAATACTGTGATATTAGCGCCATCTGAGGAGAGACCTCATGCCAATTCTAAATTGTAACATCAAACAGCAGTGAAGGAAGAACACACAATACACAAAGGCAGCAAATAACTGAATTCAAAAACACCACAGTTAATGTGAGTGATAGGGTTTCGGTCTTCTGACATACATGGTGCGAAGAGCAGGCAGTTCTTTCGGGAGGGGCTTCGTGAGCCATGGAAATAAGCACCCTGTATATGTAGGAGCCAACACAGTGACGTAAAAGTTTTTCGTAGCAACTTCACTGACGGGTGGCGGGTCCATATCCAGACTGTCACTTCGATTATATTCCACATCCCGGTGACGGTAGTTGTATCGCTGAGCGATGCTGCCTTGCGGCTGATGAATGCGAAGTCTGGCCAACCGGCGGGCTTCTTCAGCTGGCTATGCGGATTCTTTTGCATTCGAGAGAGTGGCGTGTGTTCCAGTAGGAGCATCGCATCTAACTCTTGTCTTCACATCACGTCCGCGAAGAAGGTGGCTGGCAGTTTCTATATCGTTCCTCAAGTCCATTCATCTGGATATGATAGCAGTAGTCTTCTGGCTTTTGTGCATCCATTCATCTGGATATGATAGCAGTAGTCTTCTGGCTTTTGTGCAATTGAGCTGCGTTACTCCCTGCCCTAGCTGTGCATTAAATGCGGCTCCACAGCCTATGTAAACAGCAGGTGGCATAGTAAATCACGATGTGTACGAAAATCTGAATTATTTCACCAGCAGTAGAGAACTTTGGTTTTGCAATACCGTGACAAATCGATGACGACAACAGTCTCTCAGGGATTATTTCGGAAATAGCCCTAAAAGTCCATTCCGACTCGCTGACACGAAGCTTTTCGAGAATCGACAGGTTGTAGCAATCTAGCAGGCTTCATTCTTTCTGCGCTGGCAGTCACGACAGGACTTCACATAGTGTCTCAATATGGCAGCAGGCTTGGCCGGTAATACTTCTGATGAATTCGGGCCAATGCGTAAGTGAAGCCGGGAGGTCCAGACGAAGGCCCGTCAAATGGGCTCAGAGTCTGCGAAGGTGTGTTTGCGCAGGACATCGTTGCGCAGGAAAAACGAGGTCAGGGCACGCAAGAAACAACGAGGTAGTCGGGATGTGCGGTCTTAAATGTAGTCTATGAGCAGACAAAGCAAGATCTTCTCGTTGAAACTGAGCAAAAGTTTCACTGGGCAAGACGTCCAGAAGGGTCATTGAGGTTCACCAATCAATATAATGAATGATCATCACTGATGACTTTGTACGGTATTCCGTAAAGATACGGTCGAAATTTGTCGAGCGCCTACACCGCCGCCAGACATTACGTTTCCGCGATGATGATAATAAGGCGCAGTATCTCACATTTGTTACGTGGACACCTGTACCGCGCCGTAGGGGAAGGGATGACGGTGAGAATGAACGTGGAAAGAGAGGAGCCGTAATGGAATACTTCAGAGTAATTTCGACCTCCTGGGGATCTTTAACGCGCGCTGACATCGCACAGCACATGAATGGAATAGTTATTTTCGGAACAAGAGAGGGCACAGTATGCATAGGCGCTGAAACGCTCAGTGCCGTCTGGCCACTGTACTAAGACGGTTCCAAGTCCTACGCTGCTTGCATCTGCGTGGAGTTCCATGGCCGCAGCCTCGTCAACTGCTCAAAATGTGTGACGACTGGAGACGTATGTGGAGGTCAGCAAATGCATCTTGCTCAAGGCCCCAGACAAAGGAGACATCTTCCTTGGTGAGACGAGTGAAGGACTTGGAGATCATAGAAAAGCCGATAGTACATGCAAAGGTCCGTAAATCGGCGCAGGAAGCGCTCCTCGGTTGGTACTAGAAACGGGAAATGTCATCACAGCGGTGGCCTTCTCAGTGTCAGATCGGATGCCATTAGAACTGTCAAAGTAGCATAGAAATTTCGGCTCGTCAAAAGCAAAGCGACATTTCTACGGCTGGAGGGACAGGCCACCAGAACGTATGGCTTAGAGGAAGGCATGAAGGCAGTTGCAGAACGGATGAAGGCGGTGCATGAAGATATGATCAACTTCGTCTATGTAAATTAGGCTTTTTAGTCAGGACAGTTCCCCTGATTGCCGTCTAAAAAATTTTTGACGGATGTGCAAAGCAGTCCGCGAAAGAATACAAGAGGGCCAGCAGACTCTACATTGTGACGTCAGGAAGTTTAAGTAACGCTGAGCGCACCAGTGGGTACCCGATATTGAGCCTCGCTGGGAATCTCACGACAGCGGGGCACTCTGAGTGCGGACGTCCTCAAAATAAGCAATCGCATTGTGTCGAGGCAGTCTATGGTGCTTCAAACTGAAGTTCTTAGCAAGTTGAGTGGGCCAGTGAACACCAACAGTACCTTAGGCTGAACAAATTTTATTTCCAAAGAGCAAGGACATGCTTTCTTCAGCAATGCCTTGAGCAGTACGGTTGTCTCCATAGATAATCATCTGTAAATAACTTGCTAACTCGAGGAGGTAGACGAGCATCATCATATATAAGAAAACCCATAACGAATTTTTCAATTTGGTTGACCGGGAGCGCTCCAGCAATACAAACGTAGCCCAGTAGAGATCAATTACTGCTCCATGCTTGCAAGTAGAGTCCATCACAAGGATTATGGGAGCATTCACCAAAAATAATTAAGCATGCAATTCGAGCAGTGCACCTCCCAATCAGCGAGACTGAATGCGGGACTTCACAAACTCCACTGAGTGGCCGGCATAGATAGAACAGTTAGGGGACTCCAGATGTGCTTCAGGACTTGGGTAGAAGGATGGAAAAGTGAGACCAGTGCTTTACACCATGGATCAAAAAGCACGAGAAATCTTGCGGTCCCGGCAGCCACAGATGCAGAGCTTGAGAGCTTCGAAGCCATAAGAGCGCACTCCTGAGTACTTTATGGTCACAAAAGCGTAATATAAGAAAGCGCTCGTTTCAAGTTCCGCAAATAAGAGGCGGGAGAGTCAACGATCCTGTTAAGGCGTTGCACGAACTGGCATGGTGATTCGGGGATTTGCAAGAACGGTTGGTGCATGATCACTTTCTTTCGGGCCTTCTCAACCAGCCACTTTCTGAGGCACTTAAATGGACCCAAAGGTCACATTGGCAACTGCAATTTCGAGGACCAGGACAAGTGAAGTAGTTTAAAGGCAGAAAGGCGAGCTCAAATCACAAACCGAAACACTAGGCATCGACGCGGTTATATGGGAAAAGACCATGGTGAGCCAAACCAAGCAAGGAGCGCTCTAGCCTAGATATCAAGTCAAACGTTTGCCACCAAGCACAGAGCATGAAAATTTTGTCGCCGCGAGGAATTACAGTGTCACTTTAGTCGCAAGACAGCACATATTGAGATCCCCTGCCGTGTATGAAAGCAGGCGGCAGGTAGAACGAGCTGACTGTCGATGAAACCATCAAGTGTCTGAGTGCCGTTCAAGAGTGACGAGTAAGAACCGCAGTAGAACGCGATGAAGTAGGAGAAGTGAAAATTGCCGCACTAGTCAATGGCTACTTCCTGGAGTCAGAGGTGGACACGGATGCGAAGTAACATTTGTTGGCAGTTCATTCTCCGGCATGTCATCACATCAAGTAAAGATACAGGACCCGCGAGCACGAAATGAGGCTGCGCACTCTGGGAACACTCGAAACCCAAATCCAATGAAAGTTTCTAGAAACGGTGCGTGGTCGCCGATCTTTGGACTTATCTGCTTGAATTGCCGGGTGTTTAAACATTGTCCGTTTCATCGACCTTGTCGCAACGATGGACTACAGCGTATGGCATACGAGCAGCTTTTCTCCGGCATTGGCTACGAGTGAGCACATGCCTCACTGACGACTCGCTACTGTAGGATGGCGTAGCCCAGAGAAGGATTTCGATTCCCGTCAAGAGCAAATGCTTAAGAAAGGGACCCGAAAACATGGGCAATCAAGGCATAATTCGCAAGGTAAAAAATACAACCATCTGGTGCGCTTTCACAGTGCCAGTTCAGAAGCCATCAAGCGATGTACGTTTATGTGTCGATTTGACGCATCTGAATAAGTATGGGACTAGAGAACTACATAATTTTTCAAGTGTGGGCAATGTGCCAAAAGCATAGGAGATGTAACCCTCCTCTAAACTAGACGCAAACTTGGGCTCCTGCCAGATTCAGTTCGCGCTATAAGTGCACACTCCCATTCGGCATCACTTCAGCTACAGAGCTATTTCCGCGCAACCTCTGTCAATTCCGCGCAACCTCTGATTATTTGGATTTGGAGCAGTCTTGCTCCAAGACCAGCAAACAGGAAAATGAAGAGCATCGACTTAAATCACTCATTCCCTGTCGAAGGTAGAGCAAAAGTGCTCCCAGATAGAAAGAGACGATAGCACTAACACAGGCTGCAGAAGAGTGAAGTATACCTTCGAGGGCTGACCTTCACTTCTAAAAAATCACAAGCATCTGGTACCGCATATGGGCCGTAATGCACAAGACACCGTGCCTTTATAAATTCAGAGCTGTACTGGCGAAGCCTCCCAGCAGTTTCCTCGTGAAACGGAAATTTCAACCGACTTGGAGGTATGGCAGGGAGTACTTGGGAGCGTTCCATAGCGCACGCGGTATAGAACATAGGCTTTTGAATCTCAACACTGGGCCAATTTTTTTACCTATTATTGAGTTCGAAAGTTCCAGAGCAGCCACACCGCTTCTACGTGGCGCAACCAAAGGGCGGCCGCGGGAGTCTTGAACAACGAGGCGTCGGTAGCAGTACCAAGGCAAGAACGGATAGACAAAATGCTTGCAAGTCCCGGCGACTGGAGTGTAAGCATTATCGGAGCGGTATCAAACGAGAAATCGGAAATGGAAAACGACGAAATATAAAAGGTAACCGCCAATATCAGGGAATAATGAACCGGGCTGAGCGAAGGGGACGAAGACCGAGCCAGACATAACGTAGACGACTGGACACCTGTTCTGTGGTAATGAGCAAAAAAAAAACATCTAAAATGCCATAATCGACAAGCATGCAACCACAGAAGCCAGAGAGCGACGGCTTGGAAAAGGCCGGACCGAGTAGGGAGACGGAGAAGACGACAGGAAGACCGTGTAAATAAAACGTTTAATAACAGCAGAGGCCCGCCCCTACCGCAGAGCGACATCAGAGTCACCATGAGGTCCAAACATGGTTTGAAACAGGCAAAACTCAACAAAAGAGGTAATACGGAAAGCTATTCGAGAAGCAGGAGGACGCCATCCAAAATGCAAAAGCACGCATTTGATAACTTGAATCTGGCGGAGCTCCAACATAATATAATAAGTGCACCGTCACCAAAGACAGCAGCGATCTTGAAGCAAATACAACAACTAGCAATCAGAGGAGTCAGATACATAGTGAACACTTCGGCGGCGGCATCTGAGGACGTCATCCAGGGAGTTGTGCACGGACTAGACATGCACGTCAACAGAACTTTTAGAAAATCTAGTGCGGACCCCAATCAGCATTAAAAAATCTCGAGGCAAGAATGCTCAGCGAGTCAGGTGCCGACAGCCATGATCATTTTTGGCGGCAAGGGTTTACGCAGACAATTCATATATGCTGGAGCAGAATTCAAGTGCTATTCGTATCACTTTGGTTCGGTTTGTGGGGTTTAACGTCCCAAAGCGACTCCGGCAATGATGGACGCCGTAGTGGAGGGCTTCGGAAATTTCGACCACCTGTGGTTGGTTAACTTGCCATGATATCGCGCAGCACACGGGTGCCTGGCTCCTCGCCAACATCGAAAAGCGGCCGCCGCGGCCGGAATTCGATCCCTCATTCGTGGGCCCACCACACACTGCACAACCACGGCGGGGCTGCTACACGCATCGATTGAAACAGCAGGTCTGCCAAGGCTGCATGCGCCCCCCCCCCCCCCTCCCACACACACCGTTCGGATGCATGTCTATCCCCAGGAACAAATGAGTGCAGAGAATGCGGCATCCAGAACCCCGAAAAAAGCCACGAATGCGCTAGTAGGAAGTGCACACTCTACGAAGGAGAACCCTTCACCGGCGACAAAGAATACGAAGATAAAAAAAAAGGCCAAGTGCCGGACAGTGCAACGGCTACATAATGCAGATGATGACCTAGAACGAAACAAGAAGCCAACATCAGGAAAGACGACCTAGCCCTGAAGGAGACGGATACACTGTTAGCCGAACCAACGACAGATCGAGGACGAGATCCGGATCTCAGTAAGCGGTTGGGGGACGCAAAAATGAAAACAATGCAAAGGCAGATGACTACCCGAGCCTGCAGATAGATGGAGAAGGTAAGGCGGGAAGAATAAACAGAACTCGCAAGAATAGGAAAAGAACAAGGTGAGCTGGCATAGCAAATGCTATGCTAGCGTTGCGCCGCACTCAGGTATGAATTTAAAGCTGAGAGAAAAATCACACATGAGCTAAGAAGTACTCTGAGCGCTCGAGAAAAGCCAAACTAGAGCTAAAGAAATAAAACAAGACCCTTAAAGAAGGAGCCCTAAAATGACATGCAGGCAGGGTCGAAGGATCGGAAGGCTGCCCAAGAGAAGGCAGGCAAAGGCCCGCTAGGAGCAGAAGCAATGCGAACAAGGAAGGAAGAACTCCAAGCATGGACCCAATAGTGCACGAGGTGGATCAGATGATGCAAAAATTGCAGGCACAATTCCAACAGTTCCAAAAGTAATTTCTATAGATCCAGTCCCCAGCGCGAGGACAGTTCCAACAGATAGAAGCACAATACGCAAGACTTAAGGACAAAGTTTATACCAGCCAGAAAAAAAAGATAGGTGACACCGCGAGAGAAAATGTCGAGGTGCAGACCAGACCTGCAGCACATTCGCAGACTTTGAAGCGGATGGCACACATGACACAAGGGTAGCACCATAAGAGCTAGGAATAGAAATAAATAAAAACAAAAAAACATCTGTAAATACGGCAATATAATTGCAGAAGCTTTCTAGAAAAAAAAAGCCACTGATGTACCACTTATGCAATCAAGCAATACCACCAGATGCAATTGCCCTGGAGAAACACGGGCCCAAATGCAGAGTATGCATCGTGGGACACGAGAGCTACGAAGCATGGGAAACAGCCAAAGCAGTCCCATTGTAAATCAGACAGTTACCACGATGAAGAAATTTAGTGTCAAAGACACGGACGCCATACATATAACTGTAGGAATCGTGCCTAAAAACCAAAAGAAAGGCACAGGCAGCATATTTTTAGTCAATGAGTACAACCCTCCAAAACAAAAGAAATCGAAAATTACAGAAACCTTCAGACTAGTTAACAACATGGCCGGAGCAACCCGCTCGTAGTTCTAGACTGCTTCAACAATGGACCCTACAGCTGGAGCTATCGAAAGCAAGAAATAAATGAAAAGACGACTCGTCGAAATGTTTTGATACGGACTTCACCAACCCTGCCAACCCAACAAGAATCGGCACTAGCATAAGCAGTGGACACGACGCGACACCTCACCTTTGTAAGAGGCTGCATGGAAGCGCAAAGCGAGACAACATACAAAACCTGGGAAGCGATCGCCAAAAAGTCGCGGCAGGCAAGGGCAGAAGAGACACGAGCAAAGAGCAAAACGCACGAAAACATAGCGAACATCGACCGGACCTATCGAAAACATCTTGGAATATAGCCAAGAGCTGGTGGAGGCGAAGACTATCACCTGCACGACACAGCATCCGGAGGTACATAAGCACCTACTGCATCTGCGGGAAGCACGGCTAAGCCCGACAACAAAAGCAGCCGAATGTGCGGACCAGGTAGCAAAGCTAAACTGCGGAAAATTCACCGAGTCCCTCTGGAGAACTTTAAGCACGGCGCGAACATCCTAAGAACCATGATAGATGCAACAGACTAAACTAAGAAGTAGCAAAACATAGAAAAGCTCGTGCGTACTCCCCTGGGAACAGATAACCAACTGGTACAAGCACTCAAGGAAAAGTGCTTTGGGTGCGCACGAACGTCCAAATGCAATCAAGCGTTCAATGGAAAAGATAAACCTGAGCTAAACGAACTTATTATAGAAAAAGACGGGAACGACAAATTTAACGCCTCAATACAGGACCACTATGTGAGAGACAAGGCAATAGAAGAATTTGCTAAGTTCGTAAACAATTACAGAAGGCACGGTACCGGAGGATTGGGGGCATTCGGAGGTGATCATGATACCAAAGCCAGAGGAAAGGTTACAAACCGAAAATGTGCGACCAATTTTCCACAACTCGTCACTGTGAGAAAGCTATGAACCTCCGGAACTGGACTTAAAAACTGTGTAGAAGACAACTATAGCCAGGCCTGATGTTTGGAGTTGCTCGATGCTATAGGCTGTTCTGAAAGTCTCTGAGGGCTCCCAGTGGTGCTCGTGCCAAAGAAAGATCTCTCTTGGCGCGTGTGCGTGCACCGAGGAGCAGTACAGACCGGACGGGCGAAAAAAGCGGACGCGTCCACGAAGCCAGACGGACTGGTCAGGTGAACCCTGCCGTTGCAAGATCGCGCGCGCGGCAAGGAAGACGGACGGAGAGCCTCTCCAATAAACGGTTAACCCTTTAGTCCTCGGTGTTCGTGTTGTTTACTGGGGCTACCAGTGTGGTCTGAGCTAGGGGAGCGGCGTTTGGCTCAGATCAGAGCCGCAGCCCCGTAGAGAATCCCACGTTTTGGTGCACCAACGTGGGTCCCTGCTGGCGTTCCAGCAGGGAAGGCCATACAGTATTACCGGCTCTCTTCCCCACATACAGCGCGCTCATCAACCATTCGGTGTGATGCGCGCGCCGCTGTTGCGGACGTTGTCCAATCGGGGCCAATGGACCCTCCCGACTGAATTCCGGGGAGAATAAAGCCTTCGCCAACTGGCGGTAGCTTGTGATGCAGCTCGGGTCTTCCCGATGCTGGGTGCACTGCATGCCTCTCCATCAAAGGACGGGGAGCGCTCGCCGCATTTGCGGGTGTAAACGCAGTGTGGCCACAGGGCCAGCCTGAGTGCGCAGCGGGTGAAAGGAGCGAAGAGTAGCCGCCGCCGACTGGCGATGCTACTCTGAGAAATCACGAATTCACAGAGGAATCACAGAGTAATTCAGATTTGCCTGTATTAGGACTCGTTTGGCGAACCGCATTGGCGGTCGCACCTGTTACATGGCGGAGCGGTTGAGCCCGGAAGCCACTGCCACTGGGCACGAGCTTCGGGTGCTGGCCGAGAGTTCCCGGGGCGAATATACTAGCGCGGGCCGCAACAGCAACAGCCTTCGGACTGTTCTGGCTGGAAGTGTTAACCGGGAATGCACGACGAAACGTTTCGGACGGTAGCCGCGCCTGCGGCATTATGCGCCAAAGGCCTCATGAGCCAGTGGCATAAGCCAGTGGCATCATGAGCCAGTTTCATTAAGGAGGCGAGCCACAGCCGTGAGAAGGCCAGGACAAGCCAGAAGGCAAGCTACGACCAAGCCCACAGGGACTTGATGTTAGTGCGCAGAGCTAAGGAAATAGCGTGCTAGTGCACATCCGGTAGTTATGCGATTTCGCATATTCACCCTAGAGCGGCTGCATATTCCGATCTCGGCGCTCGCTCACGTTGTACTGGGGACGATAGCACGCGGTTTTCTGCTGCCGTACACCCATTGCCGCACAGGTATCACGAAACACCTTGGACGTGAAATACGTGGCGTTGTAGGTTATCAGTCGCTTGGAAAATCCAAAACGACAAAACACCAAAGACAAAACGACAGAGCCAAATGCCGCTCCGCTAGCTCAAACCACACTGGTGGCCCAAGTGAACAACACGAACACCGGGGACCAAAGGGTTAACCGTTTATTGGAGGGACTCTCCGTCGGTCTTCCTCAGCCGCGCGCGCGATCATGCAACGGCAGAGTTCACCTGGTCAGTCTGTCCGGCTTCGTGGACGCGTCGGCTCTCTTCGCCCGTCCGGTCCGCAACGCCACACCAGCTACTTTGGGACATGCCGCGATCAAGGAATGTCTAAGCAATTTTGGATGCTGAAATAGGACCTTCGAACACATAATGGGTTTCCAAACCGAAAGAACGGCGATAACAGGACTTGACAGCACAAGATCAGACAACCTTAAAATAAACAAACAATCGAACCCGTCGTGGCTGAATGGTATCACCCCTAGTATTCAATACAGCAGCAGTGGAACTGAAGAAAGAACTCGACAATATCGAGCAGGTCAAGTACGCCACAGATATCACGCTAAGGACAACAGAAGGACCGTTAGGGGAGAAACGCTGAATTTATGGACAAAAACGCTGAACGAAGAAATTGACAAACAGGTATACTCTTCTGACAATGGGTTGCGTCAGTGAACTCGAGAGCGCAACAAAATCGGGACCGACATCCACGCGCTTCTCCGACGCATCAAACGTGCCTCATACGTCCTTTCCAACGACGATGCGCTGGACTTGCTCATTCAAGGAGTACGATCAGATATACTGCAAAACCCATGCTCGCAGCTATTTCCGACGTAGCACCATCAGTGAGTTCCTGCACTGCGTTTAGGAGCTTGAACATCGAGATATTTAACTATTCTTCAACCATGCGAATATCCAACCACCTATCAAGACTACAATGCTACAAGCGCGGCACATTGAAGAAGTCTACCGGCAGATACCTCCACACTCTGTACATGGAGACTACTGCACCAAAGATTGACCAGAAGCGTACACGAACTGAATAGCAAGAAGCAACTACGTCGAAAAGAAGCAAGAGCCAATAAGCAGCATAAAAACTGCACCGTAAAAACAGAATCACGTGGCAAAAAAACACTCTTGCCAGCCAACATGAACGGGATCTAAACGACGGATCTCCGGGTGCAGGTTCAACTGTTGAGGGTTCGCCACAAAGCACAACATCGATGTGAAAAACGAACAAGGCATCAGGCTTAAATGAAGTTTTCGAACCTCCGGTGTACCTGCCGACGTGCCACAAGCACGAATCACTATCGGTACACCCACAGAGACAAGGATGGTATGCTTTTTGAACTGTGCGCGGCACTATCAAACCATGTAGAGAGTGATGTATGAAGGCTTACAGCCACTTGACCGACAAAGGTTGTTATTCTCTATATGGACGGCACTGCATTTTCACTGTGGGCGATTCCTCTGCCCGAGGGATGCGCACGACAAACACACAGTGGGCCGTATAACA
>JAJIZL010016578.1:0-22297 GCA_023969395.1 Amblyomma maculatum | reverse complement strand
GCCTCTGGAGAATCGCAACGAAAGGCAGGTCCACGTCTCGTGCAGAATGGTAGAACCAAAGCCCCCACATCTGCGATAGCGAAGGCAGAGCTGAAGTCTGAAGGCGCAAGCAAATATAATCTGAGGGCTTACTCTGGGAGCGTCCATGTGACGTGTTGCAGCACTCCACGGGCATGTAGCAGCAGGGCAGAAATATTGTGCACGACGCGCAGCTGGAATGCATGGGCCTCGAGTACAGCTGGTCGGTCACACGAAACACGGGAAAGCCAAAATTCACGGATGGCTTGAAGACATGAAGAAAACCTGTGACAAAATATAAACGAAAGCATGCAAGTTGTACACGGTGCAAAACCTTACAACGGCTGCAAACCTGTCGGCGGCAGTGATGACACAGGATAGTAGGACCACGCAGAAACAGGAGCACGAGAGGAACAGCACGGTGCGCAGATCTCTGAATAGGCCGTCGTAGAGCTCCAGGAAGACACGGAAGTGCTTCCCGCTCAGACACGCAAATCTGGGGGGAAAAGGTAGTCTGCACCACAAAAACGTCCGCATATCAAGCATACTCACCATAGCTGCCGCCGCGGAAAAAAGGTAAAGATTTCCACACTGACCTTAGCTGTAGCGGAAACACGATGTGCTGCAGACCGCAGGCATCGTCCGTTCTTCAGAGTTGCTCGACGAAGATGGCGAGATTTTCCGAAAGCCATGTGCGACTACAAACCACATGTCGTGCAATGATAGGTCCCCGTCCCAGCTAGCACAATTTATTGGACCAATATTGGCGCTGTGCTCTAAATGTCCGGCCCAACATAAGACCAGTGCACTGCCAACACAACACCAATATTAGGTCGTGCAACGGCACCTGTGTGCCCGTTCGTTTCTTGACACGACATGGTGGCCGGGCCACAGAGGCTTTCGGAACGGGTACTTATTCCGTGACGCAAACAGCAGCAGACTAGCGCTTTTTGGCTAGATTTCCTTGAGGCAGCGAGGAAAATAGTAGGCAAGCCACGGCGATTCCTCGCTGACTCAATGCCTGCACCAGCTACCCTGCCTAGTGTCATCTAAACCAGCGGACGCCCTGATTGATATTTCCCGCCGTGCTTCCCTCACGGTAAAAAGACCCGATGGCGACGGTCCGTGAAACCACTATACACTTACATCTTACTATTTTGATGGCAAAAATGCCAGTAATCCAATATGAGCGGCTAAGATTACGGTTGCATGGACACAAACCGCCCTCGCCCCGCGCTCACCTTCGACGCCGTAGGCCTGGCTAGAAGATAATCTTTCGTGGCCGGTCAGGAATGCACGTGGCCTCCCAGGGGAGCGCTAGGATGGCGAAGATCGCGGAAACATGCCCACAACAGAGAGAAAGTCACAAGTTGCACGTGCCGTGTCCAGTATGGCTGAAGTATATCAGCTGGTCATACCTCTTCCGACAGCACTGGTCTGCCAATGTGCATTCGTCCTTTTGGAACAGGGGAACCTGCAGGGAAAACATGGGATGTCATGCACGCACTCTAAAAGCTTCAAATCGGTTGCTGCAACGACCTGTGTGTAAGAGGCAGCGAGCATGGAAAGAATGCACAGTGGGGAGCTCGAGATATCTTGTTCCGTTTGTACGCATGCGGGTTCTCAAGAGAAAAACGTACGCAAGTTCGGAAAAGTAAAGGCTCTTTGCAATAGAGGTGTAAACGCGAACCTGCCGAATATTCGATGCTGAAGGCAAGGCTTGACGAGGATTCCGTCTGCATTCCTCTCTCGGCCAAAATGTGACTGCTTGCAGGGGAGGACAGCAAATATGACAGCAGCTTGGCAACACGTCAGGTGTGCGCACTAACAGCAGGTGTTGTGTGCAGTACGGCACAGCCAAAGGCTGCGCATCCTTGGAAGCAATGCGGTGCTGTAATCAGAACATGCAAGCAAACGGAATTAGGAAAAATTACACTGGGAGCTCCGACAAACACGTAGCAGCAGGGCAGAAAAATTACACGGGAAACGCACAGGAGCAATATTTATCCCATAATCATCTGCAATCTAATTATTGGCTGTAAATTATCTCGTTATCGTCATTCTGATTGTCCTTATATCCTGCACACGTGTCATTGTCGCACATCTTATCCGTGACAACCATGCAACAGGAACGCACGGGATCCGTGAAACCAGCTGGCCGAAAGGAAAACGGGAGAGCCGAAATCCACAGATGCTACGGAGACAGAACGAAAAATTACAGGATTGCGCTTAAGTCACCTTAAGAGCGCAAATTCAGATTCCTTTTTCTTTTTAAATCCATAACGTTAATACTCTCACTATCATCATCACCACTGTCACGAACAATCGCCATCACTAACACCAGCTATCATCATTAAAACTATCACCAACTACCACATGGTAATCACCGCTATCGTGGTACTGTTTCTACTATTGTCATCGCCACTGCTGTAATCATCGCTATCGCCATCATCAGCACGTCACTATCACTAACTTCTGTCGTCATCGTCATCACCGCTTAACATAAGCAAATTGCAACCCTCATGAACCCAACTTCAGAACTACGGCCACATTTTATTTCTTTTTACTAACGTCAGAAGCCTCCTTATCAGGTCATCTAACGCAAACTTAGCTGTACAAACAGAGATCTGATTGAACACATCTATTAATGACTCCGAAGTAAAGTCCCGCTTCCCTGGGCCGGCTTGCACGATAAAGTCCGAGCTAAGTCCAGACTTAAATGGTGTCTTTAGAAAGACCAAGCTTATTTAAGACGGCTCGTGTTCCGAACGTCGAACGCTTCGGGTTCATGTTCACCAGAGTGGCTTCCCAGAACGGCCTCAGCAACCACTTGGGGCATTTTTTCTCGTAACACAATCTTAAGCCGCAAAAAGCAATGGCACGGATTTTACACAACGCAAAATTGACGGAATGTGTACATCTTACAGCAGGGACAGTGCCAGCGCATTCCTGTATTTCCCTAATTTCTCTACTTAGACACCTGGCGTCCTTGTGTCTTAACCAAGACAGCACTACAGTCGTAATCATACAAGCGACTTATTCAAGTCAGGACTGAAGCCCAGTCTTGACTCCAGTCTTAAGCGGCCATGCTAGTGGCCTATTCTTTAGACTCCAGTTAAGTCTGGACTTAGCTAAGACAGTCTTAAGATTGTTTTGTGCAAGCGGGCCCTGATTTCGACATTTTTAGATACGACCGCTTCGACCGGAGAAGCGCTGGCGTCCTCATAGGTGCTCATCCCACTTTGATGTGCACTCGTGTCCTAATAAATTCTCCGCTAGAAATTCTTGTCATCTGATGTAATACCGCGCATTCATATTTAATGATCGGTGTTTATTACCGCACCCTAGACAAAACTACTCCTGGTCCGGTGTCGCAGTTACAACTTCGAAGCAAACCATAGAAAGTCGAAACCATCGATACCTTTCTGAATTTAAAGAACGTTCAGTTGATGTGAACTGATCAATGCTTAAAAATAACATGCAATACCTGTAGTATCATGTGCACTGTACTTGGTGCAAATAAACTTCAATTCAATTCAAAAAGTATATCCTTGCGAAGAAAATTCGCGACCGTCCTTCCTCACCATGGTTTACGTCATCTCTTAAACGATTAAAAAAAAATACTTCAGATTGGCAAAATCTACTAATACCTCGCGCGCATTCTATATCAAAACTTTTCCGCTCGCTCCTGGGGAAATCTAAACGGTTATTCTTTTCATCGATGCTACCATTATTAATCCGCAACAACCCTAACAACCCTTATGTAATGCCTCCAAGAGAGGCCTTTAAGGAAATAAAGTGAAGTGAAGTGAACAGTTCTAGAGGGTTATTACCCCAGTACGTTCTAATATACGCGTGTCCTTAACTAACGAATCAGGCATTCCTATATCCGATTGCGACATTGCTGAGGCCCTCATCACCATGCATCAAATTTTTCCATCCTAATTAGCACGGTTTGCTTAAAGACCTTTCATGTGACAACGACATTATACCTAAATATTCCTATTGATGCACTCTTTAAATTTCGAAAAATATTCCCCACAAGCGACTACTACTAAATCTTTCACAAATAAACCTATACAGCTGTATCTCCTCTTATGTCTCTTTTTGTCGACGATTGTGTAATTTACCGTTCCATACATAACCCTACTTATACCATGCTGATCTGGCAAAAGTCGAGGGATTGTGTCAAATTTGGCTAACGCATGACCCTTGATGTTAACAAAACGGCCATAATTACTTTCCACAGACACCAGCGTTATTCTTTGCACAACTGCTTACTAAACGGAACTATTATCTCCTAGGTATTTTCTTTGAAATGTTTAGATGTTACCATTTCCAGTCATCTTACATGGCATTCTCACATTACATCCGTTACTATAACTATGTTAACCGCACACTTGTCTTCCTCCGACGTAACCGATCTCAGGCACCTTCTTCCATAAAACAGCTAGCTTATATAACTCTTGTAAGGCGCAAATTAGAGTACGCCTGCGCTCAGCGGGGCCCAAATCTTTAAAACCTAATATCAACCATTGCAGCAACCCAAAACCGTGCAGCTATATTTATCTTTTGCGACTACTCTCACGATACTAGCGTCACTAATATAAAAGATAATGCCAGTCTCCCAAGCTTACAAGCCCACCGTAAAATAACTAGACTGTTTATCTCGTAAATTTAATCATGCCTTATCACCTAGCACAGCACCTATCACGTCGATTCATCGGACATTCAATCGCATCCGCCCCACTTTGGCCGTTTATCCGACACATGCCCGAACGACAACGCACCTAAATACATTTTTTTGTAAAGACACCCATCGACTGGAACAATCTTCCCGCTGACGCCATAGTTTATTCTAATCGCATTAAGTCACTTCAAAACCGCCATTAAACAAGTTTTCCGTTAATCGCGATAATCTTGTCAAGCCAACCTCTCATATAAGCGCGCGCTCGAGAAACAGGAGCGCCACCTCCCGGCCCCGCACCGCTCTCTCCCTCGAGACCGGCCATGATTTTTGACAAAGGCTCAACAAATAAGCCGATTGCGCTCAGTGCTCTAAAGCGCTGCGCAATCATAGCCCATACCTCACTGATAGGAGAAAAAAAGAAAGGGTGCGTGCTTTTCTCGCAGGATGGCTAGACACCCCCCCCCCCCCTTCTCCCACAACCTTATAATCACTACCATTTTTATTTTGCTATCTCCGTCATAACTATCACTATGTAATCTTTACTTAACAAGCCGTATTTTCTCACACGCCAATATGCTTATCAATTTCATAACTGGAATATAATAATTTTCAATCATTAATCGGCACACATGTGACCGTGACGTTCACTCGCAAACATTTTTAGCCGACACTTTCGGAACTCATTTTCTACAGCACTCAGGAACAAGAGAAAAAAAGACGTTTCGCCTTAAAAGCCCGCGGCAAAACATTCTCACACTAGCGGGTATACGCACAGCGTAGGACGCTTTCCGCGCGCCGCTTCCCGCAGAAACCGTTTTATTATTTTCTTTTTTTTTTCGGCAGACTGGCTGATGGTGTAGGGACTTATTTTTCCAGTTTCACAGAAGGGATTAAGGAATCAGAGCTGGCCGTGGACCTTGGTGTCATATCTAGTCCAATGACTCGCAGGCGAAGGTTGCGTGAGCGACAAGAAAGCAAGATGGCGACGCGGGGCTCAAGTGCAATGACCCGCAGGCGGCGGTTACGCGGGAGATATGAGAGCAAGATGGCGACGCAGGACAAGCTCGCGTTTTCCAGTTTTCGCCTGCTTTATGCCGACTGCCCCTTTTCCTTTCTTCTCGTTAACATCCGCTTTCAGCGCCTTCTTTGTCTACATTTCACGACAAACGCGACGGAAAAGCGCGAGTAATGTGAGCATCATTCCAAGGAGCTGGAACTCAACGGCGCCGACAATGCTACGCCGGTGGAGGAATTTTGCCTTTAGAGTGCAGCAAAAGAGGCTTAACAGCATCACGCAGAGCCAGGAGCACACGACAAATGGCGGGACGCGCCGCTATCGAGGAGTCACGCGAGAATGCTTCCCGAATTTCATGTTACAGTTTTGAGGGCAAAAATGCCAGTTATCGAACGTGGGGCGTTAAGAGCATATCTTCAAAGAAGCCTGGGTTAAGCCTCGCCGCGAGGCTTAACCCAGTACTCACCGTAGAAGCCGAAGGCCTGGCTCGAAGATATTTCCGTGCCTCGGTCGGTCAGGAGCGTAACCGCCTTTCCAACTGTCCGTGAGGATGCAGGAGATGGCGGCAACCAGCCGGCAACGTCCAGAAAGTATCAAGGAACACAGAGGCTATTATCGTTAAAATGAACCTAGCGTGTCGCGCAACACCAGCGATGCAGATGATATGCCCTGCTCGAGAGCCGGTCTGCCACGAAACTGAACAGGAGCGCAAGCCATTCGCTGGTAAAATGTCGAATGTGCGGTGATTGGATAATTTTATCGCACGCTACCGCATACGTGTCTGTTCGGCTGCGCACTTCTTGACCACGTGCACAGGCCGAAGCCATGACGAAGCACTTTAGTATATCTTTTTTGTACTTCGGGGCACGAACATGCACGAAGACAAAGGAGTTCTGCGTCGCTGTCTGACTTTTTCTTTGTTATCTTGCGTCCGTCTACTTCTGGCCCGACGCAAATGCTCCCGATGAAGCGAAGATGCTTTTTGAGACGGGGAAGTTTTGCCGTGTCTGGGCCGCTTGCGGACATTTTCTTGGGGGATGTGTTTTCGCTTCTGTCTTCAGTAATTGAATGGAACTGAATGAAAGCTTTTTCCCGCGCTCTTTCTAATTGTTAACGGGTTATTACATGCCAAATGTACTAGATTTTTCACTCGAACCCCACCGATTTTGTCGATAATAGTTTGATTCTTTTTTGAACCGCCTAAAGCAATTAATTGCCTTTAACTTTGGCGAAAATAATTTCCTGGCCATGTGACAGCCCTTTAGTTGCTCAGAAGATTGCAATAGTTGATTTCACTGAAACATTTACAAAAATCGACTATTTTCTTTGTGCGCTTGAGAATTTTGACGTATTAGATACGCATTGCGGTTTTTAACCGCACAGGAAACAAATTTGCAACGGAGACTTTTTGTTGTATATCATTATTTTCCCAAATATACTGCTTCTGCAAATTTTCTTTAAATTCTCTTTCGAGACATTGGCGAGCAACACTACATGTTTCATCGCTTCTCTACAATATGCGGTATCTCATTGATTAGTTCGAACTATACCATATTTAGAAAACAACTGTCAAGGTCCGAAAAACAATAAGGTTTCAACTAAGGTGAGACCGAATTAGACGTCCGAAAGTACGGTTTTATCAGTTTAGCTGTTCATCAGTATCCTTTTTTTTTTATTTTTTTTTTCTAAGTTTCGATTTGGTTACTCGGCCAAACACCTCTCATTTGCGTGAGAGGTAACTCTCCTCCACCGGAGTTCGACCCCCCTTCACACACACACACACACACACACACACACACACAGCGGTCTCATTTCTATGGAGGCGAAACGAAAAATGCGACCGAAAAATGCGACCGTGTGATATGCGATGTCACTGCATGTTGAACAATCTCAGGGGGCCATAATTGTTCCGCAGCACTCCAATATGGGACATATCGGAGGGAGGACTGTAGTGTTTCGAGCACTGGTGGAAAGGGAAATAAAGAGGGAAAGAAAGAAAGCGGCTGATAGAGAACGATAGAGAAGAAATCTTCCGATTACATCACTCACAAGAACAAAAAAATGGTTGCCTGCTTTGTATTAATACAGTCCTTATACTTTCAAGCGCGGGGGGGTCTCGGACACCTCTGTGCCGCAAATTTCCCCTCAGAAGTGGACATTTGCGCCTAGACTTTCCTGAAAAACTAATTTCCGATCTCCTGAATTTTCAGCATAAAGCCATCGGTTTGAATGTTCCCGCGGCAACATTCCACACCTCTGCAAATGTGGCATAAGTAGCGTCATCTGTCAGAAGGCGACTGCACTGCCAAAGCAAGGCTACGCTTAGCCGTGGCCTCCGAGATCAAAGCTTTTGATCCGTACATGGATTCGTATGACAGAGGAAAGAAACGTCGTTCGGTTTTTCTATTCTGCCTCTAGTATGAAAAACACAAGTATGTTTCATTGTCTTTTATTTGTGAGAAGTGAATAAATAGGAGTTTTTGCACACCAGAAGCGAGTAGTATTATGCCTGCGTTTGGCTACCGCTTCCACAGATGGGGCTTTGTGATGTGTTTTATTCGTCAGCTCACAGAGGTCTCTACCTGTCTTACACTCCATCGCGCGAGCTCGTGACGTTAGTGACGTAAAAACAAGCGCATAAAGGAGCCGCGCAGCCGGTCGGTCGAGGAACCTGGCGGTAGTTTTTAGTTTTGAGACGTCGCTTGTGACGCTTGTGTTGTGTTGCTTCAGCTTCTGCTCGCATTCGTCGTTGACACGCGGAAGCGTTGACTGTGGCGCGAATGCTCTTGCTCGCGCTTTCGTTGGGTGCATCGGACGACGAAGAAGCAGCTCGTGTCCGCGAGGATGTTGCAGGGATGAGCGCAGTTGAGCGCTGAGCGAGCCAGCCGCTGTCGCCGAGCCTCTGCCAGCCGCAAAATGGGCGACGACACCAGTGTTCGGGTAGCCGTCCGGTAAGCTTGCATCCTGCTCTTGCACCTGACTTTGACGTATCTCAGGTGTTCCGTGTCTGACTCGAGGATTTCGTCCAGTCTTCCATCGGACCGCTGCTTGTTCAAGGTTAGCAGTTCTCGTAACGAAACGGGCCTCATTCATGACTTTAAAAGGGGAAGGTACCTTCTCTTGCGTGCGTCAATTTGCGCGAGAGCGCGTTTTTCCGCGTAGGTTGACGTTGTAGGCTGGCGTTCTCGGGGATCGAAATCGGCCCACGCCGAAAGCCTCAAGGACTGATCGCAGGAGCGGCTGCAGCTAGCCGTCCCGCCGGTACTACCGTCGTGCTACCATTGATCCCGTGCTGGTGCTGCCGCTGTGTGCGATGTTGACCGCTGCTGTTTTGTTTTGACACTAGGTACTGGCGTGCTCACATTTGCATGAACGCGAAGTGGATGCATTTGCCCCCGTTCACGGTCTTGTATATACTACATTGCATCGGAATTCTGTATCGCCGACGTTCTTCTGTCTCCACGAAATCTGAGGCGGCCTAGCTCCCCTGCGCGAGCTTCCAATTGTTTGCCGGCGTCGTCTACGCGAGGGCCCCTCACGCGCGGACACAATAGCTTCCTTTTGTGAACGTTGCGGGCGGCCTCATCTTGCTTGCCTCGATGTTCAGCTGGCGTGGTATCCCTGCAGGCAATTTTGCTCCTCCTATTTTGGCTCGTTGTCTGCGGCTTTTCTTTTTATTAGCGCCTGCTTTCGGCGCGTTGCCTGGGTCGCCTTATTTGTTCCCTGTCTGTGCTGCCTTTGCTGTACCGAGGTCGTCGGAGCGTGAATTTGGGCGCAGGTAGGAAAGGTAGAGAGGCATCGGCCGACCTGCCGTTATTACGGGGTTTATCGCACCCGTGAACGACGCTTTGCGTCATAAAAAAAAAAAAAAAAAATGAGTACGCTAGAGCGGCAGACATCACAGAGCGTCATCCTTTGTGACGGCCGACGCTACGCGTGTACTTTAAACCCCCAGGGGTGTGTTTGTTTCCGTGTGCATGTCGCGTGGCAGAGCCTACCCCGCCTCGGTTAAGTGAAGAAAATAGCAAGACGGAGTTGAACGTCAATTACTTACGCGAACAATCGCATCTGCTATCACGCTTTGTCCTGGTTTCTTTCGCCGACGTTGCGCTCCCCCACCCTATTGCGCTCTGTATTTCCCTTTTATCCGATTCGACCCCGTTGCGCTGCCGTGCTTGTGGCGTTGACATTGATCCCATATCAGAAAGAGGGCAGATAAAGTGCTTCGTAGGTCCATATACACGTCAACCCGGCCGCTGCTGACCTTTTCCCGCACTCCAAACAAATAGACTCCTCTACTTATCTGATTAACCAACTCCGATGCTAACTCGCGCTGGGCGCAATCGCATCGTAGACCTTTTTGGTATTTGCATGTAATAGGCAGTGATTTGCATACACCCCCTTCCTACAGGGACACCCTGTGCTTTTCTGGAGAATAATTCAAGTTGATTTTATTTCCCCGTTGCAAAAACACATACACAGGAGCTGCAGGAAAAGCCTCGAGATACAGCTTGACAAAACCGCAGCACCCTTTCGCTTGACAGCGGACGAGCGGCACATTCGTGGGCACCAACAATTAGACACTCCTAAATCCCGACAACTTTTCCGTGTACTTACTTTGTGTCTGTCTTTCGCTGGATCACTTGGTTAGATTCGCACCAACTAGCCCAGAAGGTCACAATCACAATGTTAAACGTTTTTTAGTGATATTACCAAAAGTGACAGATACGGAGAAAGACAGACCAAGGAGCACTTGGTCTGTCTTTCTCCGTATCTGTCCTCTTCCCGGTGGTGCCACAATAAGATGAATACTTACCAGCTTGCCCAGTTTTCTACCCTCGTTCACATTATACTCATGTGCATTCCATGAAGTCATTTGACATTATAACTCATTTCACTTTCAGTTCAGTTTTCAATCCTGTTTAGTTACCAGCAGATTATGGGACGTTTTCAGGGCTAAAAGCTGCTCTGGACAGCTTGACGTGGCCACTGAAACCTTCACTTGGCACTACACAGATGACAAAGCAGTGGGCAAAACAATATAGTCATGATACAAACAAAATACTGTGCAAACTCTAACAAAAACAAACAAAACAAAAAACTCCATAAACCTACAACCTGAATCGCTTTGAGACGTCAAACCCTATGAACCAAGCCTGATTTCGACTGGATTGAATTTTCTAGTCATATGGCGGTGATGGAGTTAGTGGTTATTTTCCTCCCCTCTTTTTTTTTTTCTTCCGTAAATTTATTCACCGTACGAATGCAGCCGACAGTATTTGAAACCAATGAGAACACAGGAGAAATTAATAATATGGCTAAAGGAGGTGAATTATCATTTTAAGTAAACAGTATATGCTTTCGGAAAGTAAAAGGAAACTGCTACCGCAAGCCGTCGCTCGGATGCGAACGCACGACTTCCGCATGTCGCTTATGCGTATACGGTCTTTCGACCTGAGCCGTGGTAACTACCACTGGTGCTCAGTTATTAGAGAGTTTTAGCTTACCGCGATCCGCTACCGTGATCCGCCACCGCGTGTTTCACTGCGCATGCCCAGATCCCTTGACGCCGATAGATGGCGCCACATACTGGATGTCGGCACATAGACCTGCTGTATCGGGACCAATAAGCTTGTACCTGACCACGCACGGTAGCGGGTCACGGTAAGCTAAATCTCTCTATTGTATTACAGGATGTTTCACATCCGCCGCAATGTTTGGGGGTGGCGCTGGTGAACACAGTCAGGTTCAGTGGAGTATAAGAGGTACAGTCGACATTAGAAACAAATCAGAGATCCGTTGGACGATTAGCACTAGGTGCCCACGGCAAAACTACAAATGAGGTGGTACAGGGAGATGGGGGCTGGGCATCTTTCGAAGTGCGGGAAGCTCAGAGTAAAATATATGAGGAACGCCTGAGGAAATTGGACAGTAACAGATGGGCAGCTAAAGTATTTAAATACCTGTACTTAAAAAGCGTTGACTCACAATGGAGGAAAAGAACTAGGAAACTAACCAGTAAGTATGCTAGTAACAAGGACGGAGAAATAAAGAGCATTAAGCAACAGGTGAAAAACACAGAAGGTAAAAATTGGATAAAATCGATGGAAAAGAACCAGAGTGTGGAATTATACCGAAAGTGGAAAATGCAGATCAGGAAGGAAGATTTCTTTGATAACTCAAGAGGCAGTGCCCTACTTTTTGAATCTAGATCAGGGTGCCTTAGAACACGCAACTACAAAAAGAAATTTAACAATGGAGATGGCGCATGTGCTGTATGTGGAAACTCCAGTGAAACAATTGACCATATTATACTCGAATGTAATGGTATCCATCCGGAAGTTGGTGCAGGCGCAATCACTGTTCCTGAAGCTCTGGGGTTTAAAGATAACAGTGGCCGGGTGAATAAACCGGCGGTGGAAACTAGCAAAAAACGACTGGAAGATTGGTGGCTTAAAAGCAGAGAAGTGACATAATGTTAGTAATGTAGGAACAAAATTTAATAAATAGAATGATGGTTTAGTTAACCATTCTAAATCAATAAGTAAGATATAGGGAGAAAAATGAGCGTGATAGCTACTGCTACCACCCCGTTTCAAAGGGGACGCTCCTATATTCCATCCATCCATCCATCCAGGTTTAGGCAACACCAACATGGCATCACTCAGGAGTAGAAGGGGAAACAGTCGTCCGCTGCCGTAGCCCGGCAGGTAATTCAATCTATTTATTGACCAGCTGAGCTACTGCTATGACACTGTTACTTCTGTAATACCTTGAGCGTTATGCGGCGAGAAGTAATCGTCTGTGTAAAGCGATTGCGTAATTTTCTTCCAGTATAATACTCCTGTTTAAGAAAAGCAAACGTTCTCCTGGCTTCTCTTTGATTTCAATGACCTTGCTACTGAGCTCCAGTTTTCGTGCTAGATTTCCGGGGAATTTTCGCACCCTGGGAATTGATTCGCGTCTCGGTAGGCGCCACTGGTCTCTGACATTTGGTGTACATGGTGTTTTTCTCATTTTTTTTATTTTTTTTTTCTTGCCCGGTCTCTGGAGGCTCGCTTCTTCCCAAGGGAACGCTTAACGGAGATGGCGTCCGGTCGTCTGTTTCTTCCGTAGTTTTCGGAACTGCAAAAGAAAGAGTACTACCCTCCATCGTTCTTCGTAGTTCCTTTTCTCTCGGAATTCCTTCCGTTCGATTTTTGGAATGAATTGCGCGGCTCGAGCAGTACTACGGCTGTTACCCCCGCGACTCGCGCAACTATCGGCCAGGTCATCTGCGCGTGCGCACTGCGCTGCCATGGTGGACAGAGCAAAATCATCTTCGCGTGTCCACGCGAAGACGTGCTTTCTTCGCAAACACTATACCGGCGCTTTTTTTTTTTTTTTCTTTTCCGCACTGTATATCGTGCGAGACCTACCTTTCAGCAACTAAGGAGTCTCTCTTACAAAGCAGCATCGACTTAAACCCTCCCCAAATAACACTGCCAGGTCAGAGCAGTTGCAAAGGCTCTTATGTTCATAACGTGGCCATTTTCTGCAGCTACTCCTCGAGAGCTAGCAGAACCAAACACCTTTGCGTGCACGAATACACAATTTTTTTTATATATTTATACCCTGGACTACAGCATCTCCTATGATGGTGCTCAGAAGAACAGCAACAAAAAAAAAAAAATGCTGTGTGCCACTTACGGTTGTCAGTAGACATCAGTCTCAGCAACTTCAGTACACTTACATATGGCGCCATGAACCTGATTACAATTAACCAAGCATAGCTTCGCAGTGCGCGCCGCAACAGATGCATCTATGTTTATAAAGTATGCACAGCTTTTCAACGTGGCTCCTGCCCACCAAAATATTCGGGTGCCTAAAGGGTATGGCACAAAAGCTTGCTATGGTACCCACCCCATTTGTTATATCTGCGACAAACGGAATCCTCGACCTCTTTTAATTTAGTTGGATTTAGTGGAACTATCCAGGACCATCACATTTAGTCAATTTAGCGGAAAAAGTCCAATTCAGCCGCTTACTTGCCTACGGTACAGGTCGAAGTTAATTTAATTCGCTAGATCTTAAAGCTGTCACAGTAGATTTCATGAAAGAATGCAAGTCTGTTTTGTTCACCCACTCCAATAGCACCTTTCAGACCTTCTAAACACAATAGTATCTATTCCGTAGTGTGTTCTCCCAGGGAGAGTTTACAAAGCGCTCCAAGAGGGCTGCTGGTCTCAAGCTGTCACTCATATATAATATATAGTGCGAAGTCTCCAGTGCTTGGCCCCATTTTTAATGAAAATGCGCACCCTTGAAACATTTATCTCTTCATCTTGCCAGTTGTCATTGGGAGTTTCATAGTCTCTCTCTCTCTTGCCGTAATGTAATGCGACGGCTGCCATAAGCAAGCGCGGGAAATATAGCTGGAGCGGGCGAACGGTTTATAAGAGGTCTCTCTTTAAAAGCTCATTCGTGTTAAGTGCGTGGGCGACTGTGTTCGCGCGCGGCACCCCTTCTTGGTAGTGCAGCTGCCCGTGTGAGTGTTACGTGGAATAAGACGAGACAAAATGATAATAAAGAAAGCTGCCCCTGTCGTCCTGGGAGTGGCGGCTGTTGGGGGCACTTCAGCGCCGGCGGTAATATACCTAGTAGAGGTGGAGGGGCGTGCGACGCCCGGTTACGCAAGAACTGCGCGTAGACGGTGATATGCGCGGTCGCCGTATGTAGAACCGCGACGCCGCTGCCGTCGCCGACAATGGCTTTCTCGCGATAACGGAGGCCACATTTCGTTGCGGCCGCGGATTTGTCGCGTTTTGACCCGGTGCGCGCGTGCGTTTGCATATGAATCTGCGTTTCTTTCTCAGTGGCACCCTTTGTGCTGTTTCGTGGAAGTGAGCACCAAGCGAATTCGTTCCCACTGCAGTGTATAGCGCACTTTGACGTAAGCGCTGAATGCAGGGACGTATTCTTTTTACTCATTTTAGGCTAACCCAAAACGGTCGATTGTATATGCTGAAATCGCATCCATTCACACTGTGTGTTATAAACGTTTTAAGTGCAGCTAATGTATGCAGGGTTTTTAATTTATTCAGCTTCCTGGAAAGAGGAATGGAACGGTCCATTATAAACGTTTTTGCCTAAGATAACAGCTTTGCCTTTTTACACAGAAAAGCTGGAACACATACAGGTATAAAAGCTTAGTTGTCAAGACAAGCGAATGCAGTTTATTTGGGCACATTAGTAATTAACTGGTTGGTGCGCCTAATGTATTCCTACAAATTTGTCAGCTCCCTTTTTTACGCTAGTGCCTGTTGAAAATATAACACGCTCTATGGTGCGAAAGTATATTATAGGATATTTCATTTCCGACTAGTAACTCAGTAGCTCACAGTGCGTGACATCCCGTCCCCACCCCCGCTGCTCTTTTTCCTCTTCTCTCTCATTTTTTTTTTTTTTTTTTTTTGCGAAAACCGCGTTTCTTAATCTCTTCCCTCCCTAGTCTGCTTAACGGGGAAAAGAATGCTTATGTACCAAACCAACATTGCTGGTTAGGATGAGCCGTGTGGCAGAGCATCCGCCCCGCATTCGGGAGGTACCAGATGGTGCCGCCGGGTATATCCTCCGGTTTTTCGATCGGTACAATGTTTCCCCCGGCCTGTTGTTCGGCTGTTCTGTGGTGAAATGCTTGGAAAAAGGGTCAACAACCCTTTCCAAGTGAATTTTCTCTGTGGTAAACTGTGTGGGTGTTGTACGTTGTAATTGAAAAATCTCGCTCCCCCTTCTCCCGCTCGCAAGTAAATCTATGAGCCAGGACCCTCATTCTTTGTCATTTAGTCGGCGCAGCCTTCAGTACCGGAGCCGGCGAATGAGATTGCCTGTGCAGTCGTCGACGTACGTCGTCCCGTCAGGGGCCGCAACAACGTACCAATGGCTTTGAAGGGCGAAAATATGAACAGGGAACCGTTACATAATGCGGCCACTGTGAACTGCTTAGTGGACGCTCTCAAAGGCTACGAAATAAAAAGATGAAAAAAAAAAAAAAAAGAGAGGTTGATGCCTTCATACTTAGCCGGATCACACCCCAAGAGGGAGCTGTAAGTGTGCGAGCTGTTCTCGACATCGACTGCTCTCTTCGTTGCATACTCGGTGAAACTGTGCTCATACATTCCGACCTCCGCCAATGCGACCACCGAGGCAAATAATGGTTTCGGATTTTGTGCGCTGCGCATCCATATACGGCTGCAGTGTTTTCCTCGTGTACCGCGCGTCCTTATAGTGCCTTTGTATGTCGACGCAGAAGACTCGAGTGACGCGCGCGCGGACGCTATCCATCTTGTCTGATTGTCTACTTGGCTGAGACAGACGCTGCTCGCTTATGCATGCATACATGCATGTACGACCGCCGATTGTACGAGACGGTTAGAGTGCACTTTTGCGCGCATTATAAAGAGGGAGAGGGATCTCCCCGCCCTTTATATCGAGTTTCTACGCCTGGCAGCGCGTTCATTGGTCGTCTCATCTAGTACGAAAGTGCATTGTTCGTGGTAACCGTATGAAGTGTGTCCTTTTTACAGGCCAGTTGGTTCATGACCTTCCCAGCAAGTGTGTGCTTAATAAGACAGTAAAAGAACAGAAACAAACAGAAATGCGGCTTCCTCATTTTGCCCTTGTTCTTTCTGTGATAGAAAGGGTAGGGATGTGTTATTCTTATAGAGCATAAAGCTAAATACACAGGGGTTGAAGAGAGGCCTGCCTGAATGCGTTGGCCTACGTTTCGACCAGAGGACTTGCCGAGCGTGTTGGCAATAAAATGGCGCTTGGCAACGTATATTGCCAAGCGCCATATATTGCCAAGGCAACATATATTGCTAATATTGGCCCAATGGTTTGTGCTGGATGACACTCTCTAGAACGAAGAACAGAATTAACCGGAGTTGAAGTGAAGCCCTTGGGTGTTATGGTCCAACATTTCGACATAAAGACTCTGCACACAGACGAGTGCTTTTATCAAAACGTTGTGTGGCGACATTGAGGCTGCTGCTCTGCCCTTGTCCGTTTTGACTTTCGTTTCTCCGTCAACGCCTGTTAAATGTACAATTATTTGAAATCATGATGTACTGTACTATACCAAAATTCTTCATATATTAACCAATTTTCGGAGTAGGCTACGGTTGCTGCTTTCATTCACGGCCGGCAGGTTGGTCGTAATGGTCGTAATATTGCGTAATACCTTCGCGTTGGTCGTAATGGTCGTAATATTGCGTAACACACTGTCGTGGCACCCACAAGCTGCGCGCTTTGTACGCGCGTGTTGCCAGGGGAATCTTAACGAAGGAAAATTTCCCGGTTTAAGGGACGTGTGATCGGAATGTCCGTCATGTCCTCGTCTTCGATATCTACGTGAGACAAGCGCATGCTCAGGATTCTTCAATCTTACGTATACGCATTCTGTCCACCACTGCCTTCATTTAAAAGAAATGAACGAAGGTGGAGTAGAGGCGGACACACGGGAATTTGGCTCGGTTTCTCGAAATCGAACTTGTCATGCTTCCATGAAGGAAAAGAAGAAATAATTTGGCCTAACGAAAATTCTTTTCCTGCGTCTTAAGAATACGCTTTTTCGCCAACATCACGTTCCTGGCAAACTACAAGCGTTTTTCGCAGAAGTTGAAAAATGGTGCAGCTGACCTCCAGAAAGCGAATTTTAGCGCGCTTTTTTTTTTCTTTTTTTCTTTTTTTTTTTTCCCCGATGAGCTGGTTGGCGACGAAATAGTTGATTAATAAGAACCAGGCGTTCGTAAACATTTGCTGCCTGCTCGATTGGCCGTGGTTTAATCGGTGCAGGTTCATGAGATAAGTTCCTAGTTCCTTTCTAGTTCCTTTCGTAAGCGGTATATATAGATAACGGCGGCCACTCCACCATGGGGGAGTGGTTCGTTGCGTGCTTCATAGCGGGATATTGCGAAGCACTCAAGTGCTTGTTATGATGCTGATAAAAGTTGGCAGCTGTTCTCAAATGGACGTATTGTCCTTTCTGTTTGTACCCGGTAACTTTAACAATCGGCTCACTGCGTAAGAGGTTTACGAATCGGTGCTGTTTTATCCTTTTTTTTTTTTTTAATCCGGAATGTATCTGAGCTCACGGTTTCATGCGATACCGTAACGCAGCACTTCTACGTATAATTTATTCGCCTCAAAAATCGTCTCAACGCTGTTAATATTCGTAGCGTCTCTCATAGCCTGAATCTCTTTGGGACGGTAAACCCTGTGAACTATTAACGTTCGTACATCGCCATGACATTAAGCGGTCAAACGCTTAGAAGGGCAGAGCTCAGAGGTCATACGGTAGCTCATCGATGCATTTACCCTTAAAGCTTAAGGGTACATATATGATCTCGGAGCTCTGCCCTTCTAAGCATTTGACCACTTGTTGTCGTGGCGTTGCACGAATATTAAAAGCGCTGAAAATCGTTAAGGGACTCAGATATAAGATAGCAGATACCGGGGCTGGCAAACATCTTTTCTTTCCTTTTGTACATACAATAAATAACCACTACAACAACAACTCCCATTCCAGACTTGCATTCTCTGTTGCGTTCGATTCCTTGTACTCCAGTGCACTTTCCCGGTCGAGATCACTTACGTACGAGGAGCATTGATTCGGTATTATCGGCGTGTCGAAATTTTCGGGCACCAGTTAAGGGTGAAAGGTTTCTCCGGGACGCCGGTTGGGAAATATGTCAAGGTGGTCAATGCCCGAATCAGTGAGGTGCCTTCGACTGGCCCAGGACAGTGCGGAATGCAAATCGGCGGGAGATGTATACGAGGGGCATTCATGAAGTTTTTTTTATCAGCACCATAAATTTGTACCAGCCGTACACGAGATGCATCAGAATGAACATACGTATCTCTGCTTATAGCATAATTTAAAAATTGTGTTCTATATAGTACTGCGCAACGCATCCAGAGCATCAAACCAAAGATGGCAGCATCTATTATAAAATTGAAAGCACTCTCTGAGGTCCGCTTTCTGTATTTGAAGGGCCGCATTTCCAGAAAGGTTTGTGCTGAGCTAGTGGCAGTGTAAAACAATACCGCAACGTACAGGTAAATGGTCAAACGGCTCAGGTGATTTTAACTTGCTCTAACAAGCCTGGACGACCAAGAACGGAATGACCGTCGCTTAATAGTGAAACACACATTGCTGTGACGGGGAAGGCTCTAGTGCTCGCTGACAGGCGGATTAGCGTCATAAAAAAATATTGTCCCATTGTCCATATTCAGCTCACCCCGCACCAAGTGACTTTCTTTCTCTTCCCTTTCATGAAGAACAGGCTGCGCGAGTAACAATGTCGGTGCGACAAAGAAGTGATTGCTCAAGTCGAGCTCTTTCCAAACGCTCAAAGTTAGCTCTACGAGAATATTTGCGGGAGCTCCTCGAACAATCTTAGGAGGAGAAAATGGAGATAATTATTATTGCGACAGCGGTACTACTCTAGGTTTCGAGCCGCGTGGCGCGGCCGCACCCACATGACGCTGTGACGTCACACCCCACGTGACACTACGGTGAGGGCTGGGCTTGTGCCAACTCAAGCGGTCGGCGTAGCGCGGTCGCAGCCGCGGCGCAGCGCGTGACGTGACACAAAAGCGGTCGGCGTGGCGCGCTAGAGGCGCAGCTGGTGCTCACGTGATACGTGACGTCAGGCACGTTAATACAGCTTGGTTAAAGTGGGGCTTTATATAGTGGGCTGGCAGGAGCTGTCAATTTGGGTCTCTCGTTTCACATGGGGCGGTCATGTCGGAATCAGCCTGCCAGGATCCTGGCATTCAAGTTACCCCTATAGGCCACTAAGGCACGTTCATACGGCTTGGTTAAAGCGGGACTTTATATGTGGGCTGAGTGGGCTGAGGAAGAAGAGAGAGAACTCTCGGTCACCCGCAGTTAATGCTTTCGCTTAATATTTGGTTCAGCAGCGTTGAACCCTTGTAATTTTATTTCACTACGGAGCGATGGTCGGTCATTCCGTTCTTGGTCGTACAGGCTTGTTAGGGCAAGTTAAAATCGCCTGAACCGTTTGACCATTTTCCTGTACGTTGCGGTATTGTTTTACACTGCCACTAGCTCAGCATAAACCTTTCTGGAACTCGCACCCAAACATCAGTCCTTATCAACGTTCTTTCGTGCCAATAATACGAACTTAATTTTCAATTGTAGCGGGCGCCGCGCGCATGCGCAGGGGCATATGCGTTCCCCTCTCCCTCCCTCCCCACGGTGCATGCGCAATAGTCACCGAGCTGTGGCTTTGTGCTGCGTGACGCGATTTGAATGTTGTCACTCGAAGCGCGTGCCTATAATCCGGTTGTTTTTCAATGTATTGCACGGATTCTGAACCCTTTGGACCAGCTTGGACCCTTTATCGTGCACTGTTATTTTTAGTGTAAGTGGACATAAGGCTATATATAGCAATACTTATTGGTCTGGTTCGACCGAAAGAGTAGCGGCGCATGTAATCGCGATGGACTATGCATGTGCAAATTTATAGAGTTTTAGCTTGCCGTGATCCGCGATCCGCTGCCGTGATCCGCCACCGCGCGTTCCACTGCGCATGCCCAGACCCCCCTTGACGCCGATAGATGGCGCCACATACTGGATTTCGGCACACAGACCTGCCGCGTCGGGACCAATTGGCTTGAGCGCCCCTCCCACGTGCGGTAGAGAGTCACGGTAGCGGATCGCGGATCACGGTAAGTTAAATCTCTCTTATATTTTTTACAGATTGGAGTACCTTTGGCGTGCTATACAGAATACTACACAAAAAAAAAAACTCGTTATAATTCATTTTGCGACAAAGCTGCTACCCAGAAGCCGTTGCGTCTTGCTTCCGGCTGCAGAGTGGCTCTGAAGCGCCCTTGAGTCCTCGTATGCGTTTGTGCAACGCGTGCTGTGCGTGATGGCGGTGGCAGTGCGGTGACCCGCACGCAGAAATGTGACACACAGTTTGTGCGTGTGACGGTGTGCGAGGGAAAGAGGCGGGGTGACGCTGTCGGGCGACGGTGTGTGTCCAGACACGGCCTACCCATCAGTCACCCGTCCGCCAGACGTGACGGGAATAGGTCAAGCGTGTCTGTATAAACCGTATGCGGCGACCCAGGGATGCTGATTTGATTGCTTTGTGTGTCACTCTGCTCTCCGCACATTTTCTCCTTCCTTGACCCGGGCAGGACAAATCATGGGCTCAATATTGGTACTGTGTTGCCAATGTCTGGCCCTGCATAGGACCGGGAATTTCCGACATGTTACCAGCATTTGAACACTGTTTATGCTGAATGGATATTGCCTTGGGCGTAGTCCGCCCACATTTCGGTTATTCCTCCACTAATTCCTTCTAAAAATTGTCAGCCGTCTGCCGATGTCTGTCGAGATTGTCAAGCGCCCTCGGACGGGTTCTGCTGGTGTCTGTCGCGAGGTTTCTGGGTAGGTCTCAGTCCTCACGTGGTAGCTGCGTTTGCGCCCCCCTTAAAATGCGCGGTGCGCGTCGAAATTCATCCCAAGATCGTCTGCGTAATTTGTGATCGCAGAACTTGATAGCTTTTGAGGATCGATTACTTCGTTTTGATTTGAAGAATGAACATAGCGTTTGAAGACTACACCGTTACTATAGATATATATATACTACGCGGTTTGCACATTGCAGTCGTATCACTGTCTAGTTTTCAAAAGATGATTTTTTTTTATGTGTGCGGAGGTTATGGAGAGGGGGGGGGGGGGGGGGGGGGAGTTGTGTTTGCAATAAAGATTTGTTTCTCCACCTAAAACATTTCAAGGTAAAGGTTCTTTTCGGCGGTTCTGTGTTGTGCGTTGGCCTTTCGTTGTTCTTTTCTCAGCTTTGTATTTAGGATGCCAAATGAAACTCGTAGAAAGAGGCGGTTGCTTTAAGCCAGTGTTGTGCGTTTTAATATTTTTTTTTTCCCCCTATGGGACGCATGACATTTATTCAGCCCTTCTGCTAGCTTCTATTATGTCAGCTCCGCACTGTCGTCACGAGACGTGCTTAGAGGCGCAATGCGCAGGCTGCGGCCTTTTCAAAGCCCCCATATTTTAATCCATTCTTGACAAGCCGACATCATCACGGCGCGCAGAAAATTTCGCGGCATAATGTGACAGTTGAATTTCAATGGCCTTATACGCTTAATTTTTCTTTTATGTTTCCTTTATTTCTTTCCACCCTGTGACGTGTGACTGTCAGCTGTTTTCTAGGTGTGCGTGTGCGTTGACATTGATCGCGTCATTTTTCTTCAGATGAGCCGCTGAGATTAGCGGATAGAAAGGCCGCGATGCAGCTGTGATGACGCAGGAGAATGGATGGACGACTTGACGAAATCATGCTGCACACTTGTCCGCGCTGTAAAGTAGCGCGTGTTTCTGCCGGTTTCGAACTTCGCAAGAAAATCGTACGAAATCTCGTTCGCCGTATTCTGTCCTTTTCTCTCTTTTTTTTTTTCTTTTTGTTAAGGTTATATCAGAATTGCGCGTCAGTGCCTTCGAGCAGAATACGCACGCAGCCTGTATTTGGCGTCATCGC
>JAJIZL010016577.1:0-12033 GCA_023969395.1 Amblyomma maculatum | reverse complement strand
GCACTCGGATCAAGTTGTTTGTCATACGAAAATGTCACCCGGCTGTGAACAATTCGAAGCTGTTCAGCTGCCATGGTAGCCTAATGCATAACCACTTAACTATGTCGCGAATTCCGTGGGTCATTTTCATACCATTTACTCATTCCTGCATACAGCTTTTATACACAAATTTACGTAAACCTGTTCTAAGCTGACATCGCTATCCAATAAAAATATATTGTCCTACTATGAGCAACCTCTGTGAAAATGCGACATGTAACCACCCTTTCTATCTCATTCTGACAAATGTTACGTTGGAAATAGATGTTTGTTAGGTCAAATCTACACGATAACCTGGGATCTCCGACTCAGTTGGAGACCTTAAACGTTTTACGCCAGAAGGCTATCCGTCATGGCTTCTCGCATTTCGCATGACCGAACTAAGCGCGCTTCATAGAGCCGCGCTGCCTCAAGGTGCTACGTATATGCGCCGAAAGTTTGTGGGCGATTCCTCTGCCCGAGGGATGCGCACGACAAACACACAGTGGGCCGTATGATAAACATCTTTAATCTCACAGGGATCGGGGATCGTCGAAGTCGGTGTCGTCGTCCGGGTGGCTGCGGGTCGTTGAGAGCGCCGGAACGAAGAGCCAGGGACCAAGGAGCCAGAGACCAAGAGAGCCGAGACGGCGGCGCGTGCCTTCTTTTATAGCCCCCTCGCGCGGGACCGGTTATCCCCGCGCGAGCGGGGAGAGGGAAACAGGCACGCGCGCAGGGAGCATTGGGAAGTGGCGCGGTCTTCGAATGCGCGGCGCGCCACGAGTCCTACATCTTCCCCTCCCCTCAGCGTCTGACCCGGGCTCCGCCAACAGCCGGGCCATGTCCATGTCCGAGCCCGGGTCGGCGTAAAATATGAAGGCTTGTCGCCTGGCTCTGGCGGGATGCCATCTCAGCTGGTCCGTGGGTGGGGAGAAGCAGCAGGCATGGCGGGACTGTTCCGGCTGGTCCCTCTCCGGCAGCGGCCACATCCTCGGGGTCACCGCGCAGCTCGGCTCGGCCCTGGATACGCCTGGCAGCGGCCCTGAGCTGCTGCTCTAGATCGTTGGCGCCGTGCTGGATGCACATTGCAGCAGGCGTTTTCGCCCCGGGCACACCTGGCTTCCTGAGGCCCGTACTCCAGGCCTGGGCAGCGGGCTCCAGACGCGTTGAAGACGGCCAGCATGGCCGCGCTGGTCACAATGGGCCACAAACCACTACAAACTAGGGGGGTACCCCCGTTTAAGTGGCCCCTCCTTGAACCAAGCGCTGGGTGCGGTTTCCCGCCCCAGCGACGGTGGTTCATCTGGCTGCTGCAAAATCTTATCAGAATGCATTCTGAAGAAGCAAAGACGTTAGACAAAGTAGTGCACTACCTTGGCCTTAGGTTGTAGCGTCGGTTGCGAACCGGGTTGCTACCTGTACGCCTTACTTTGGGGGAGATCGCTGCATCGCTTTGAGCTTCCCCCGCTTCGCAGTTATCGTCCTTGCGAAGGTGGTAAGCTTTCAAGTCTGCGACGTGCACCGGACCAGCGGTTTCACCGCTCGCCAACAACCGCAGCTGGTAGGTGAGTGGCGTAGTCCGTGCCGTAACTTCGTACGGTCCAACCCACTTGTGCGCTAGCGACGCGGCGAAACCACGCGCTGCGTTACTAAGCGCGTGCGTTCTTTTCAGTACCAAGTCGCCCGTGTTGAAAACGACGTGACGACGACCTTTGTTGTACTGATCCGCTTGCTCCATGCGCGCGACATCGAGGTTTTCACGAGCCGCGCGCTGCGCTGCCTCAAGGCGCTCGCGGAGCTTTGCCGCGTACTGCGTAAGCGGAGGGGGCGCGGGCCCCGCCGCGTCAAGCAGGGCGTTCTCTAGCGGAAAAGCGATCTCTTTCCCAAAATTCAAGTAAGCAGGTGTCATACCCACCGACCTGTTCACGGTTGTTCTAGTGGCGAAAGCCAGTTCGGACAACCGTGCGTCCCAATCTCTGTGCTGCTCGGTCTTCGCAACCAGCATACTCTTAACATTCCGATTCACTCTCTCGGTTATGTTGCTCTGAGCGTGGTAGGGACTCGTTTTCCTGTGGCGGATTTGAAGCGCCCGACAGGAATCAACAAAGACTTTGCTTGTGAAATACGAAGCATTGTCTGTAATGAGGTCGGAAGGGAAACCGAAACGAGTGAATGTCTCCAACAGTTTCTCCCAAATCCGTTCTGACACAAGCTTCCTAAGGGGGAAAACCTCAACCCACTTGGAATAGTGGTCCGTTATTACCAGGATATATTGGTGTCCGCGCGCGGAGCGAGGGAGGGGTCCCATGATATCGCACGCGACCACTTGCCACGGATAGTTGCTAACTAGCGGCTTCATCATGCCAGCGGGTTTCCCCGCCCGAGGCTTGGCTACCTCGCAAACAGGACATGTACGGGCGTAACCCAGCACATCCTTTCTCATACCTGGCCAGGTCGCGACACGGCATAACTTATCGTAAGTCTTACTGCCGCTGCCATGGCCTGCCAGCGCTGAGTCATGGAAGTACTGGAGGAATCGTTTCCGCAACTTCCTCGGGACCACGACTCGGAAGGGGGATGCAATCGCCTCTTCCTCGTCAAGTTGGGGGATGTAGCGGAGCAGTAAACCGTCATCGCCCAGCAGATACGCGTCGTACTTGCCCTCAGCGTTCCCGGTGCAAGCTGCACTACTCGCAAGCTCTGTCAGCACCCGCTGTCATAGACCGTTTGCTTTCTGGGCCTCAATTAGCTCTTCCCTACTGACCGCTACCCCCCTGACAGATTTCTCTCTGCCTCGCTTTTTGGCAGGCGAGTAGTCGCCGCCACCAGCTGCTGCGCCTTCTCTCGCTCGCAGCTCCGGGCGGCAACTCTGTCCGCCTCCTTTCTCTCTTTAACTACGTAGGGCGCGACACTCGCGCCCGCCCTCTTCTCCTCTCCACTAGCGGCGACACCGCTTTCAGCAATGCTGGTCTGCGCCTCTTCTGCGCTTCTGCCAGCCTTCAACGGTGCGCGCGATAAAGCATCGGCCACCTTATTCATACTTCCGCGGCGGTACTCAATGGCGTACGCGTAACGTTGCAACGTCAGCGCCCATCTCGCGAGTCTGCCTGCGGGGTTTTTCAGCCTCTTTAAACACGAAAGTGCCTGGTGATCTGTCTGCACGGTGAAAACCGCTCCGTCTACGTACATGTCGAACTTTGACAATGCGAACATTATCGCCAGGCATTCCTTTTCGGTCACAGAGTAATTCCGCTCCGCCGATGTGAGTGTGCGGCTAGCGAACGCGACAGGGCGCAGTTTGCCCTCGTGTTCCTGCAACAAAACAGCTCCTACACCGGCACCACTAGCATCTGTCTGCAAGACAAACGGCTTGTTCAGGTCGGGGAGGCGCAAACTAGCGGTGTTCGCTATCGCGCGAGCCAAGGCAACAAAAGCGTCGTTCTGTTCCTTGCCCCAGACCCACTTCGAGCCTTTCCGCAACAGCTGGTTCAACGGCCTAGCGAGCTCTGAACAACTAGGGATGAATTGTCTGTAGAAGGCAACCATTCCCAAAAACCTCTGCAAGCTTTTCACGTCCGTCGGGCAGGGGTAGTTCAGAATTGCCTGCAGTTTGTCATCGTTCGGTCTCAAAGTGCCATCATCAACCACAAATCCCAAGAGGTTCACTCTCTTTGATGCCAACTGCACTTTCTTTGGGCTGATCGTTATACCCGCACGTCTCATTCTATCAAGAACGGAATTCAGGTGAATGAGATGCTCTTCGAACGACCGTGAGAATATCACGACGTCGTCGAGGTACGCCATCGCGTAGTTGAACCTTGCATCGCCCAGCACGATGTCCATCAATCGCATGAACGTGCTCGGTGCATTAGACAAACCAAACGGGAGTCGAGTAAATTCGAAGAGCCCGCGGTGACAGGTGAATGCGGTTTTCTGAATGTCACCTTCCGCCACCTCAATCTGCAGGTACCCTCTGCTTGCATCCAGGACTGTGAAGAACCTTGCGTTCCCTAACGCGTACATTACAGCCTCGATCGACTGGAAAGGGTACGCAACCGTAGGCGTCAGTGAGTTGAGCTTGCGATAATCAACACACAGCCTGACCGAACCATCTTTCTTTGGCGCTAGAACCACTGGGGACGCCCAGGGACTTTGTGAGGGTCTCACTGCGCCGGTATCAATCATCTCGTCAAGGGCGCTGTCGAGAAGCTGTCTCTTATGTTTGCTTAACGGCCGCGGGTTACATCTGAAGGGGCGCGCATCACCCGTTTCGATCTCGTGCTGAAGCAAGTCGGTTCTGCCTGGTTTCTCTGTGAAGCAATCCGAAAACGGGAGTAAAGTTTCCACGAGCCTTCGGCGCTGACTACCGGTTCCTGAGAAGGACGCGATAATTGCTTCTAATGGGCTACCATTCAGTGTCGCGGGGGAGCCCTCTGCCACAAAATCGTGAACGCTCGCTCGCTCAGCGACGCATTCCTGTTTGGGTGCGCTAACAAAGGGAATGAGGGGGGTGAAGGGGCTGTAGCGATAGCCGTTGTCCCCCATGTCAAGCACAATGCCTTCGCTCGAAAGAAAATCTCTTCCCAGAATGGCTAAGCCGGGCAGATAGACGAAGCGATGCCTCCGCTTCCTGCCGTCAAAACGCAGGACCAGACGCACCGCTCCTTCTGCTTTTGTTGTCCCTGCTGCTAAGCTCAAAGGGGTTTCTGTTGGCCTGACACGGATGTTACATCTACGGCAAGCCTCGAAAACATCATCACCGACCAATGACAGAGTTGAGCCCGTGTCAACGAGTGCCGAGTAGCTTTGACCAACTAACCGCACTAGCATAAAAGGGCTCGAGCGCGACAACATTCCTTGCGCTCTACAGGCGAGGGGGACAAAAGCCTCTGCGCCCCCGGGGCGGTCGCCCGGTGACGCGGCGTGGGAGTACATTTCCCATTTTCCGCCGTGGTTACCACGAAATTCTCCCGCCGACGGTGACAGGCTGGTGTTACCAATTATGGCCGCCGGCGGTCCGCGTTTCCCTGCGTACGCCTTGCTTGACACTCTCGTGCCACGTGGCCCGGTTGGTTGCAATTTTAGCAAAGCCGATCGTTCACCTGCCATGCGGTCGGGGGATGCCGCGTTCCACGAAGCGGTTGGGGACGTATTTCCCCTCTCTCCGCGCCTATGCGGACGTCGCTGGCAAGCCCAGCTCGACGCCGCTGCTCGAACGCGTACGGGTCAAGAGCGCGAGGAATATCGGAGCCTTCCTCTGGCCTTTCCTGCCCAACCGTCATTACGTCTGCGCCCCTGGCGCGCGGCGCGGAGTCTTGGCCTCCGGCCCAGGCGCATCGCGGCTCTAGCGATTCGGCTGGCCTGGGGGGTGGCTGGTAGCGCAATTCAGCGAGTAAATCCGCCTGTACTACCTTCGCTTCCTGTGCTAGGGCCTCGAGGTTTGCAAAACCACGTCCCCGCAAATACGGCTTGAAGCGCGGATGGCATTGCCTCATCACGCGCGCGACCTGTTCAAGATCGGTTGCCGTGGGATCTGCCCTCTTGTAGAGCTCCTGCATTGCGCGTACATACTCGAGGAGGCTCTCCTCTGGGTGCTGTGTGCGCAACGCTAGCTGCTCAAGCATCCGGCGTTCGTAATCGGGCGGCAAGAACTCGGCGCGGAAGCGATCTGTGAAGTCTGCCATCGACTGGAAGGCCGGCTGGCAGCGTCTCCACCGCGCCGCGCTCTCAACAAGTGCCACGGGGATTACTTGCGCTAGCACCACGTCGTCTGGGGAACCCAGTGCCGTCTGATAATCCTCGAGTTCTTGCAGGAACTCGTGGACTGACTTTACGTCCGTGTAACCGGAAAAGGAGGGAACCTCTACATTTATCCGCGGACGCGAGACTGCCGCCGCAGCTGTGGCTTGGTTGGCGCTAGCCACCGAACCGAGCTGAAGGGTGAACACCGACAACACCTCGTTCATCTGCTTCATCAGGGCGGCCGCATCGGTAACCTGCACAGACTCTACCGCGTCCTTTACCTCACTTCCGGACGCACTGGCGTCCGAAGCGGCGGCCCTATCTGGCACGCCTTTTCTCGGAGGCATTGCACTCAACAACTAAGGCCGGCCGGGTGCCGCAGAACTGCTGCACGCCACACTACCACCTAGCCCGCGTCAGGAGGCTATTCACAAAGGCTAAACACTTCATAAAACTAACATATGCACAAAAAAAATTAAAACACAAACCGCCCTACACTAAAAAACACACATAACCCAAAACAAAATTAAAACACTGTACAAACACTACTATACTACACTCCGTGTCATCTGCACACACGATAGCCCTAAACTCAAAATGGCGTCGCGTCTAACATACAAAGGACCGGCCCGTCGTGTTGCCGTGCGCTGACACGTTGGCAGAAAAATCGTCCACATGGGCGCTAATTCAGCCCCAGTTGGGTGCCAGTTGTGGGCGATTCCTCTGCCCGAGGGATGCGCACGACAAACACACAGTGGGCCGTATGATAAACATCTTTAATCTCACAGGGATCGGGGATCGTCAAAGTCGGTGTCGTCGTCCGGGTGGCTGCAGGTCGTTGAGAGCGCCGGAATGAAGAGCCAGGGACCAAGGAGCCAGAGACCAAGAGAGCCGAGACGGCGGCGCGTGCCTTCTTTTATAGCCCCCTCGCGCGGGACCGGTTATCCCCGCGCGAGCGGGGAGAGGGAAACAGGCACGCGCGCAGGGAGCATTGGGAAGTGGCGCGGCCTTCGAATGCGCGGCGCGCCACGAGCCCTACAAGTTTTTATTACTATTTTTATTGGCTGCTCGCAAACCCGCACAATTTTTGCTGGATTGTAAATTTCAATGGAAGAACGCGCATCGAGTGTTCCTGTTGTGAAACTCTTAGCTGCGATCACAAGAATGTTCGCGCTTCAGAGCGCAACTGCAGCCGAGGTTCAGGGAGCAGCCGAGTACGCTTATTAAATGGCCACACAAAAGAGGAAGAAAATTACCAATCGCAGATGGAAAACCTTTCATGAGAGAGGTTTATGCCATAGCCATAAATGTCGCTCCACTGTTGAGTTGACATTTCCAGCCCAGCTCGCTATCAGTGGGTTATATAAAAAAACGCTTCGTACCGTTTTCTGATATGTCCTCGCAACATAACCTGCGAGGAAAGCTTCTGGTGCTACCTCATCGTGTTCATCTGCTTCACAAAACATCGTTAAAAATCTAGGTTCACTGGCCAGCTTCCTGGTAACTAAATAGGTTAAATAACGTGACGGAAACATAGGAAAAGAGGACGACACAACTAGCGCGGTTGTGCCGTCCTCTTCTCCTGTGTTCCCGTCACGTTGTTTGTACTGTTAACCTATAATTCATCACCAACAAGTCCAATCTGCTGTCCCTTGTAGCAAATTCAATGGCAGTTGATAGGGCATTATGCTTCAGGATCTGGACTTTTAACCTCAGCGGGGCTTCCATTTCAGAGGAAGCGAGTGCATTTCCACTCCTTTGTCTGAAGCGAGCTCAATAGATAAAATTTGAGGGTCTCTTAGATGTCTCTTAAGCGGAGGACGGCGAAAGCCTACCCTTGTCCTATCATTTGCCTCTCATGTTTGCCACAGTTCGTCATTTCAAGTCGTCGTTTAATATATTGGTCGTTTCCCAGTAATATGAGTCTACCTGCGTAGTCATTGTAGCTCTTACCACTCATAACTAAGCAGGTTACTCATTTAGAATCAGCAGTGGTCATTACATGTCATCCTTTCACATATTGGTTATTTCGTAGTAATTAGCAGTAATGATGAGTGATGCCTAGCTATATTCATTACCACACATCGCTAAGCACTTGTACTCATTTCTAATCCATTGCGGACATTACATGCCATAGTTTGATATACTGGTCATTACAAATCATTTTAGTCATTATTACCCATTATTAGTCATTAGTCATTACCTCTATAAATGTCCATTTATAGCTTTTATTGATTACCGATCACAATCAATCATTTTCATTCTTAATCTCCCTCTTTGCACGTCCGCTTTTGCGATAGACACACCAGTGCACAGATGCGTCGCACAGAATATAGCCACAGCTTCTGCGCACAGATCTCCGCTCCATGAGCCTAGAACGGCTTTCGCCTTAAAAACAAACGCATCCCGTCTCAATGTTAACGTGCTTGCACACGCGCACACAAATTTTTGCGTTTACCACGCAGACGCGAGACGAACGCGTCCAGAAAGGAAGCAGACCGCGCACTCAGAGCCGGCTACCCCGGCGGCGACGTGTCCCCGAACAGTGGCGTCCTCAGCAGAAATAGCGGGAGCAACTGTAAACTCCCCAAGGACGCGCTTGCCCATTGACGGCGGCGCGACGCAGCAGGCCGCACCCAGTGCGCTTCCACCGAGCGGCCGTGGCTGTGCGATGTCAGTGCACGTTAAATAACCCCAGGTGGTCGAATTTTCCGGAGTACTCCACTGTGGCGTCTCTCAGCCTGAGTCGCTTTGGGACGTTAAACCCCACAAACCAACCAACCAACCAGTACATATGTCACTGATTGCGTGCAGTTGTCCCAAAATTGAAGACTACAAGGTATTCTCAGAGGCAAGTAATTATTCATTCTTAATAATTGGTTAGAAAATGCAGAAAATGATTCAATATTTTCATTCATGTACCAGCTTTGAGGCGCCATGTCCCCATATGTGGACGCGCATAAAATGTATTTGCCACATCTATTATATTTGAATTCTCATGCATGGTCCAAAGAGAAAGCTTTTGTTTTCAGAACATTTTATTGGTGCCTGAAGGGATAGGACGACCACGCTGTATAGCGGTGCTTCACGAGTTCTGTTCGGCGTCAATATACACAAGTGCGAATAATTCTGCTCATACGTTCTGAATATGCATTGTCTTGAAAAAGAAGTTGTAACCCGGTGGTTTGTGTGAGCGAAGGTGATTGACGGAAAAATGCAGATCTTTCGTAGGTGCTGTGGTTTTAATTGGGTGCAGAAACCATTCAATCGTGATTGACGACTTTCTACGGCGTTGGCAGTCACGATATTTCTTGATGTAGTGTTTTATGTGACTGGAAATGCGAGGGTTATAATATTTGCAGGAATGCGCTGGAAAGTGCTACCAAACCGGAGTTATCCAGCTGATAACATTATCAAATATGAAAGATTTCTTCAAGAAGGCGGAGAGGCTAGAAAAGAAAGGTAGCTTTTTTTGATAGGTAGAAACCTTTTCAAGAGGACGCATTTATCATATCAGAACGAGGTTACTTCATATATGAAACGTCTTCAGGTTAGGAAAACTTACCTGCCATGCAGGCGATGAGGCAGCGTAGCAGGTGGTCTGATCGCGGCTTCTTCATTTATTGATGTCATGTGACGGGCACATTGTGGTCGTTCCGCCGGGCAGCAATGTCTGTTTGAACACACACAGCAGCAGTGTATTAATTCGCTCTGAAGCAACATCATCGCCGAAGGTTGTAGTATTCACTCTACCCTGCGCCGGCAAGGGAAACGTTTTGCTAAGTAGTTACGTAACTGCCATGTGGCGAAGAATACCTTACTTTAAGCGGCGATGGATATTGGTGCGAACACGTTGACGACGCTAGTTTGCGCAGATAGTTTGATTTTGGTCGCTGGCAAGGGTTCGGTTACAGGACGTGGAAACCACGCAGTGCGCTTCGCCTGTATGATCAGTGGTAGAAAAATGTATCTTATCGCCTTCAATTAGGACTTCAGCTTCGCTCGAAGTGTGGGCCAGTACAGCCGCAGGGTCGAGGCCAGAAATAGGAAGTTGGAAATGGCGACGGCTTAGCGCATCTCATTGTGTAGCCGAGCTGAGCAACGCACCGGAATAGCTCCATGAAGTTGGCAGCGCCAAGAGCATGCTGCACTTCAACGCGTACAATATCGGCGTACGTTGAAACTTGGAGACAATGAAATGATGGCAGCAGCCGGCGATGCTCTGCGTGACCGACCTCGCGGATAAGACCATACCGGTTATCCTCACTTGAAGGTGGGTCATCGATGCCAACCATGCAGTTCACTTCATGTTGTTGATTGCACAACTGGATCCGAGAGTTCATGCTCTTTTCAATGGCAGCTGCCTCCTTACTGTGCTCCCGTAATGTTCGGGGTGCTCCCATACATTATCTGCTAAACATCCCCCTTATAGGGCACGCATATTCTGATTCACCTGCTTTCCCTAGTCATGCTTTGTTTCTCCGACGTAAGCGAGGACGGCTTGTTTTGGGAGTGGAAACCTCTACATAACCAGGGGCTGAGTTCTCTCTTTTCTGCCTGCGTTGTTACGTAATCATAACCGCATTTGAGCACTCTGCCGAACAGTGAAGAACTTTCTTTACAAACCCTTTATTCAGCTGTCTCACTCCCCGATTGGATTGGATTGGTAAAACGTTTATTCGGGGCCTGCAGTAGAACGCGCGTTCGCGCGCGCGCACTCCGGACGGGGCTTACGTCGTCCTCTGGGCACCGGCCGAGCGGCCTGGGTACCCGCTCGCCGCGGCCGGCTCGCTGGTTCCCAGCAGGGCCGGCGCCTTGATGACCTGCTGGACGGACCAGAGTTGTTCCTCTTGATTGTCGCTCCCTGCGGCTGCTTCCAGTCGCGGCGGGATCCTCCCAGACTTAGCTTCTTCCTGGTACTTGCTACAATTCCACAGCATGTGTGCGAAGCCGGCCGTCTCCGTTCGGCAGACTCTGCATTTGTCTGTCGGGTGTGTCTCGGGATACATTCTATGCATCAGCGACGGGCTTTGGAGTGAACCCGTCTGTAGCTGTCTGAATAAAACGGCTTGCTCTCGACTGAGCCCCGAGCAAGGGGGTGGAAGAGTTCTGCGAGCTAGGATGAACACCTTGGTTATTTCGTTGTAGTCGGTCATTTGGTCTTTGGTGCTGAACCACAGCGGCCAGTTCACCGAGGCACGGTCCGTTAGCGCGCTCGCCTCGGCGTGTGCCGTCTCGTTGTGGTTGGCGTTGCGGTCTGACGCCTCACCCGCGTGCGCCGGGAACCACTTGATTCTCACTTGTCTGCTGCCATCATCGTTCTTGGCTGCCTGCAGTATGCGCACAGCTTCTTTCGTTATCCTGCCTTTGGTGTAATTTCTCAAAGCCTGCCTCGAGTCGCATAGCACTGTGTGGCAGTTGCGGTCCGCGATGGCCAGGGCGATGGCCACCTCCTCCGCTTGCTCTGTCTTGGTGCATCTCGTGCTGGCAGTCGTGCGAACGGTGCCGGTCGCATCGACGACGACCGTCGTGAACCCGTGTATCTTGGCGTACTCAGCCGCGTCAACGTGCGTGTGTGTCGGCCGCGTGCCGGTCTATCAGCGCCTTGGCTCTCGCTGCTCTCCTCCCTTTGTTATACTCCGGGTGCATATTCTTCGGTACCGAGTCCACTCTGATGTTGCGCCTGATCTCATCGGGGACGGGGAGCTGCGTCTGCTCCCTGCCTTGATATCCAATTCCCAGGCTGTCCAGGATTTTCCGGCTGGCCTTGGTCGTAGACAGTATTTCGAGCTGTGCGGCACGTTGGGCCTACGCTATCTCCTCCAGCGTGTTGTACACCCCTAGCTGCAGGAGGCGTTTGGTGCTCGTTGTTTCGAACAGTCCTAGTGCCGTCTTGTAGGCTCTGCGGATGAGCATATCTATCTTGTTTCTCTCGCTCTTCCACTTGCGGTAGGCGGCCACGTACGCTACGTGACATATGACGAACGAGTGGATCAGTCTGATCAGGCTCTCTTCCCTCATTCCACTTTTCTTGTTCGTGACTCGTTTGAGTAGTCTCGTGGCGTTCGCCGCTTTCGCAATGAGCCGGGTGACGGTCTCGCCGTTTCTGCCGTGCGTCTCGATCATCATTCCCAACACTCTGATCTTGTTGACTCTTGGGATCGCGTTTCCCTCTCTGGTCTTAATTTTGATTGCCTCGTACTCTCTCGGGCTGCTTTTGGGTTTGTGGTGCTTGACGGGCGGGTAGACGAGGAGCTCCGACTTGCTCGGCGA
>JAJIZL010016575.1:23973-93412 GCA_023969395.1 Amblyomma maculatum | reverse complement strand
CCCATGCGCGATGCTGCAAGACCTCTCGTTGTTGCAAGACCTCTTGCGAGATCTGGATTAAAAAACACTGCTGTGATATTTTTAAGATTACGGGAAAAGGGAATACCCAGTGATGGTAATGGGGGCTGTATTTGTCACTGATACCACTTTTCTCTTTACCGCGTTTACTTTGCTTTCGCTGGTACAAAATTTGATCGTAAATCTTTGTGCGATGTGCAAGACCTCATCCTAGTTTGCAATATTTATGCTGATGATATACACCAATACAAATTCGAATGCATTTGTTTTTGCATGGTGCGAAAACCTTTAAAATACGGTAATAGTAATCTCAATAAGATAGACGACCCTAGGACGACCATGCGCTCTGCCATCCTCTTTTATACTCATCAAGGTATAACCTTCAAGTCAACAATTATACAATTTACAGACAAACTTCATTGCCCACTGTAAATAAGATATCAAATACTCTCTTTTTTTTCCTTGCTTTCGCTGTGTGGCTAAACTACGTCGAGAGAGATAGAAAAAAACTATGTCTCCAAAAACTTCATAGAACTCTTCTGGTTGCGTGCTCGTTCCAGGACTGCCGTGGCTTCTGCGTTGAAAAATGTATAAGCGGCTGATTAGGACGAGCGATATATTTGGACTAGAAAAACGCACAAGCATCTGACTGCATTCGCTGTAGGCAAATAGGAAAATGAGGCTACATCAGGGAACAGGCTTATATGTTAGTTTATTGTCGTTTTCTCTTCGAGCAAAATCAGGCATCACCGGGATTTTTAAAACTCTACAGGCAATCATGTTTGGACAAATTCATGCGCAAGCCAAAATAAGGCGACGCTTCACTGAGCTTCGCCTAGGCAGTATGGCGTAACAACTGAACTTTTGTTTCGCTGTTCAGGGTTTAGATGTGCGCAAAAAGAGTCCGCCCAAATTTTACCCACATATGCGTAATGTCCTACACGTTGGGCCCTGTTGTCTTTCGCAGTATATCTAAGCATATTCTGTTTAAAATATTCCGTCCACTTGTCATACAAGGAGGTTCTGAACCTTCTGAACTTAAAACCTTTCCTCATGAGCTTCCAGGTTTGTACGATGAGTGCGTTCAGTTATTTCTGGAAGCAGAGAGCAGATTCAGCCCCATCGACATAGCTGTGATTCTGCAAGGAAAGCCACGAAATATGCACATTGTGATAAGAAAAGGTCTTGCACCTGAGAAGAAATTTGAAAACGGGGAGTTGCTTGGGCTTGTTTGGTTGTGAAGAAAGTACAGCACAAAATTCAAGAACTGACAGGCTATAAACACGCAGCACCTTGTATACCTAGTCTTCTGCACTAAGTTTCAGCTCAAAATTAGACATCAAACAAGGTGTCAAATGTCTTGAGATTTATCACATGACTTGGTAGAACATTCGTAGAACTGGTAGAATGTAGACTATTTTTCAACGGTTACTACTGCAAAGATAGCTGGAAAGCCGATATTGGATTAAAATATTTTAGTATCAGAATGATTATGACATCATGAGTGAAATGATTGCTTTACATATATAATATATTGACTTTTATTTTCCTAAAAGGTAAGAATATATGCGTTTAGGATTCTTGGCTGCTCGTTGATTAGCTCATAATAAGCCTAAATCGCGGCTTAAATTAATTTATATTTATTTAAATTAACACTGTAAGCCTTCCTCAGGCTCATACAAGAGTAGATCGAGCTACACCTACACATCAAAAGGCACAAACAAAAAAGAAGGAATTCAAAGGAACTAGCCAAAACAAACACAGTCAAGTACGTCATTTTCTTGGGCGTAAAAACGATCTGTTTGAAAAAAGACGTCAGGTTTTGCATAATTGTTACATAGCCTTGATAAAATCCTACACTCCTTTTTGATTATATAAGAAAATTTTGTATGGTAGAACAAACATTTCCATTGGCACGTCCCAGCATGGAACCCCCAAGTGACAGAACAACCGCTGAAGACAAGCGCGACCTACGTTTCTCTAATGGTATTTCTAATAACCACCTCCTGAGCATTGTGTATCGGCGGCAAAAGTGCAAAAAATGTTCAATAGTTTCTTTGGTTTCTTTGATATTTCTTTTTGGGTTTTGAAGCACCGGGCTTGTGTGTTCCAGCCGCTCAAGGTTTTCGATGTATAGAATTGCTTGTTTCTGGAAAATAACGAGCCTGTCAATGTTGAGCTTAGCGGTAGAGCCCTAACCCAGTTAGAAGTAGTTAAGGTAAGACTAGACGAGTGCGAAGTAGAACCGTTGCTTTAACCATACAGGGATTAAGTGCCTAAGTTTGTTTGGTTTGTGGGGCTGAACGTCCCAAAGTGACTCAGGCCATGAGAGACGCCGTAGCGGAGGACTCCGGAAATTTCGACCACCTGGGGTTCTTTAACGTCCAGTGACATCGAACAGTACACGGGCGCCTCAATTGCTTTTCGCCTCCATCGAAAAGCGGCCGCCGAGGCCGGGATTCAATCCCGCGTTCTTGGGAACAGTAGTCGAGCGCCGTAACCACTGCGCCACCCCGGCGGGGTAGTGCCTAAGTTTGTGCAACATGCCAATGTATCTAGGTATATTTGCATGTATCCTGTTTATATGAGGCGTAAAGCTCAACTGCTCTTCCAAGTGAATAGCCAAAAACGTAAATGAGCCTATGTAATATAGCGTCATTTAATTGAAGCTACATCAGGCAGGGCCTTATAAGGCGATGAATAAGGGTATGACATTTTAAACTAACGACCTCAAAGCTTCTATCAGCTATTGGAGATTGACTCTGCGGAATACTACAGCGATTCGCGCGTTGAATGCAACAGAAATAAAAATCAAAGTTGAGTTCAGTTGAGTTGTATACTATAGGTGGACTTAGCCTTGCTTATTCTGCCAGCTATTGCTCCATCGTAGTGTCACGTATGTGTTAAAAAAGTCCTAATATCTGTGAAATTTGCCCCACTATGCACAAAGTCACTTATTGAAGTACATATTCCAGTAAAGCAGTCACCATTTATGCACACATTCACTCACAGTATAACACAGTCCACTCCAGAAGTCACTATCTATACACACACACATTCATTCGCTGTAGAACATAGTCCATTCCAGCTGTCACTAGAGACAGGATCAGTGCCCTGCAGAAACTGTAAAAGAAGGCGTGAAGCCTTCCTTCTGCACGTCTGGTTTTCACTCGGGTGGACAATGTCCTGAAGTGCCATGTGAAGGGCTCCTATCTTCTTGAAGGAAGCAAGAATCACACACATTTCCGCGTTGTACTCTAGACAGCACATAATATAATGTTCTATATCCCCGCACACACCACATATAGAACATAACGGAGACGATGCCATGCCCGTCTTATGCATCCAGGCAGGAGTACGAGCAGAGACCGTGCTTATTCGATGTAGTATAGTGGCCTGATGTCTTCTCAGTCCCTTCGTCACACATGGTTTGTGGGGCGCACTTCACAGGGTACTAAATGGTTGAATACCGTTTCTTTGAAGTCTTTTTTATCTTGAGGGACTTTTTAAAAGAAGCACCTGGCAGAGCTTTATAGGTGAGATTGTCTGCCACCTCGTTGCCTCTGGCAGCTATGTGTAGGGGCACCCATTGGAAATGTAAAGTAAAGTAAAGAAATGTAAAGCTGGGCAGATTCTGAACTAAGCGCAGAGAGCCCATAGACAAGGCATCAGTAAGGAACCCGCGCTCTAATCTTTAAAAGGCTGATTTTGAATCTTTTAGGATGACAACAGCTTGTGCCGGATGAAACCCTAGCTTCCGTAAAGCAACCTCAATAGCAACACTTTCATACGTTGTGGAGGATACGACTTCAGTAAAGTATGCTGATCACGTATAGTCTACATAAGGAATGTAAAAAGCCGCAGAGCTAGATTTTGTGACCTTGTCTACAGAACCAACAGTGAAAATGTGAAGATGGCGGTCATACTTCCAAGTATTCAAGTACGAGGGATTGCGTTGCCGCTAAAGAAGAACTGCGCTTTGCGCTCACATGGAGAATCGTGACCTTACCGTCGAGAGTCGGAAATGACCAGGGTGGTTTCAGCCGTTTCCTTTGGCTTCGAAGATTATTGCCTAGTAAAATAAGAGCATTAAGTGCCATGTAAGCTCTCGACTCAGATCTCTTGCGGATCTACTGAAAAAGGGATTGCCCAGCCACCGTCTCTCCGAGGCGGCCGAGTTGCATTAGTAGTCTCTGTGAAGCGACAAGTCTAAGAGGTTTCGATAGTTACTCATGAAATATTGCATTGTTTGTTGCCGCCTGATGAACTGAAATGACCCTTCTTAGGCCCTTTCTATGAAAAACTTCGAGACGTTGAAGCTGTGGTGTCGAGGGAGAAATTAAAGGTAATTGGTACATTATGCGACTGATCACCAGCGCGTTATGAAGTTTGACCATTGCAGAAAGCTGGTTTCTCCATTGCTCACTTGAAATTCTCCGGATCACAATGAGAAGCGAAGATAGAGATGAGACAATCGCGCCGACCGGTTTTCGCCACCGTAGACGGGAGTCAATAATGACACCCAGAAAACGCGTGATTGAATTGGCGAATGGAAGAGAGACGAAGGTCTATCATTAACCCGCGCATGACTTCTTCCTACACCTGGGAAGAGAACAAAGCCGGATTTTTCCACTGATAGAGACAATCCCACACCTTGAAGGTAAGCTAACCTTGTAGCGAAAGTAAAGCCTGTTGAGCTATCAGGGCTAATCGCTAGTGTTGGTAGCCCATAATCCAAATACAAATATCGTCAGCATATATTGACATACGCACTTTCCTGTAGTTTTTTCGCAATGAATCGAAAACGCTAGCGATTACGACGTTAAAAACGTGGGGGAAAGAACACTTTATTGAGGCACACCTCGTGATCCTCGTAATACAGCCTTTTCTGTGCTTATAGTACTCCCTAACTGTACCCGAACCGTACGACCACTGACAAACTAGTTTATGAACATTAGCATATGGCCCTGTATGCCCACGCCTTGCAATCTGTTCGAATTGGAGCTCTGAAGCACTGTCATAAGCTTTTGCAACGTAAAGAAAAATGGCTAAGCTGGTAAGGCCGAAAGCTCTCTGGTGTCCACTGTGACTCACCAAATCTGAGACGCTATCTTAGGAACTTAGTCCTCGGCGCAATCCTGACAAGCATGTTGGCAGTGCCTTGGTGTTCTGAAGCCACCACGATAAGCGTTAATTTGCCAGCTTCTGAGGCAAAGTCCATCATGTCTTTGCCAAGCTTCAGTACTGGAACTACATATGCCACCTTGCATGACGGAGGAGTGTCTTCAGTCTCTCAAACTCGATTGATGAAGTTTAGGAGCTCTGTCCTGAGTTCCAGGGCAGGTTCTTCAGCATTTAGTTGGTGATATACGTCGGAACTTGGTGCACACTGGCGCCGCCGGCCACTAAGCGCAGTCTGAAGCTCCCTAAGACGTGGAGGAAGCAGGTGATGCGTATAGGTAATTTCCAGTATTTGAAGATTTTATCGCATCTGCAAGCTCCCCTGTCAAGCACGCAATGGGTTCTTCCTTGCGCATTACAAGAGCTTCAAAAGGCCTCAAAGGGCGAGGTTCTCCAGGAAGACTGCCAATGATTCGCCATATTCTCGTCATCGGTAAGATAACAGTCAAACTAGCACATAATGAGGCCCATTGCGACCTGTAGACCTTGTTCGTGTGCCGCCGAATGGCAGAATTCAGCCTATTGTAGGCCGTCTTCAAGTCTTTATCGCCCTTCTCGCTGTTCAAAGGTTCCAGAGTTTTAAATTAGGTGCCGGAAAATGACCATGTAACTTGACCGCCGTAGTTACTGCCATCTTACTAGAAACCATTTTGTCGTTATAATCATCAAAAACACGTTCTAGGTGCTCTTTGTACTTGTTCCAATTGACAACATGGCTGGTTTTAAGACCGTCCATACCAAAGTCGGCACCAAACACAAAAACTGGTAAGGATAATTTCCCATGAGGTCCGGTGCTGTTGACCACTGCACGCAGACATAAGGCCAATGCAAAGTCAAGTCTATAGCTGACGCTGAGGTTGGAGGCCGGAAGAAAGCGGGGCTTCCGTCATCGGTAGCACACAGGTCCAAACTGTCAATAACGTCTACGAGTTTGCGTCCACGGGAATCCATGTTCCTGTCAGCCCACACGAAATGATGGGCGTTAAAATCACCGCTGATGATTCGAGGAGCTGGGCAGCGGCCGCAGAGCTGCTGCAGAAACAAATGAATTGCTACTTCCTTCCGCCGGGACACGGGCACGGATGCAATAGAAAGAGTTCGAAAGCCGAGCTGTATTCTCACAGCCGCTACTTAAATGTCATCCGAACAAAGATCGATAACGTTTAAAGAAACATGTGAAATTTTCCTTCGTATGTAAAGTGCTGCACTGGCTGCAGGAAATGACATTATGCCACAATTTTTTGGGGACATACCCAGTCCAATATCTCCCGCTTGGCGGGCCCGCTTTGGACAGGGCCAATATTGGGATACAAGTCTGTTTCAAGAATAGTTTCAGTTCAGCTAACCGGCTAAAATCCCAGCGCAGTTCCATAGGAATAGGCACTTTTTGGTGGATTTTAGATACATGTGGTTGAACACCAGCCATACTAGGTCGAAAGGAAGTTGGCTGTGAAAGTGGCAATCATGGATTGCAATGAAAACACCAGCTGTAGGAAGCTCTTCAGGTTACCAGGCGGCATCACTAGAACACGTGAACGCTGGGCCCCAAATAAAACATGGAGAAGGTCGGATACCCCTTGATTTTCGAACTCCTTATTTTGTGCGACGCTCTCATTCACAACGTCGACAAAAATACAGACGGGGACTCCCTCTCGGCCACAGTAGCTGATTTCCTTGCCCCTTGCAAAGCACAGGAAAGTCTTCCCCGCCGTCGAGTCCGGCTATGATCCGATCGCTCAGAAACTTGGGCACTTTTTACTGGAGGTCGAAGAACCGACTCGCACGCAGTGGACCTTGGCATCTTGCTGGACTCAGGTCTCTTATGGACACTGCTGGTTGACGCGACAACATCCGCCTCCAACGCTGGGAACTCTTCAATGTCTGGCACAGGCTTCTCAGTCTGTTGGGGTTTGGGACCAGCAATGAAAGATATTCGACGGTGTAGAGCACTCACGCGGAATGGGCAGCAACCGAAGCTCGCTGGATGATCACCACCGCAGCTGGCACAAGTCAGATCTGCTTTGCAGGCTTTAAAATCATGGTCGCCACCACACCACTTAGTGTTGATCCTTTGTGCAAACTTTGGCCACATGCCCAAACCGTTGGCATCTGAAACACCCTTCAATGAAATTGACGAATGCGTGTTTTGTGAATCCCAGGTCAATTGTTTTGGGGCGCTTTGAGAGCGGATGTCAGCAAGACAGAGTTGATAGGTTTCACAGCCCATTCCTTTTCTTGAGACTCAACATGACGCAAGAGTCGTTTCATAGGTAGAACACCTTGTGGTTTCAAGTAATCAAGTAAGTCGCCTTTTTAATGCCACTTTGGTACACTCTTAAACATAGGTGTTCATGTAGGAATGGGGCAACCACACTTTAACTTTGATGTCACCAATCTAGAGCAATGCGGGATCTTTTCAACCTGCTTTTCCGTTGAAACATCCAGTTGAAGAGCCCCTTGCATGGTGAACCGGCTACGAGTCGGAGCTGATCCGAGCAGGAATTGAATGACCGCGAAAAGCAAGATGGGGCTCCTCTCTCTTAAATCAATCCCTTTCATAGTGGGCAAAATTATTACTGGGATCCTGGCCGTTCTTTGCTTTGGGTGACTCACCAACTTGAAGCCCTCGTTGTACACGTCAGCCATATCGGCCACTAACTTGTCCCCGTCCCACTGAGCGATGAAGTCTCAATGGACGGGTGGTCGTCTCCATTTTCGTGTCGCTCCATGGCCGGGGAAGACATGACCACCTCTTCCGTGCTGGCCTTGTTGGGTTGGCGCTGTCCTTTTAGAAATGTCGGCGCCGGGGCAGCCGTACTCTTCCGATAGGGAGAAATGTAGTTGGGGTGGAAAGGTCACCTAGGGACAGTATCATTTTGAAGAGGTAGCCGTCTTCGAAGATTCAAATAAATATAGGCAAATTAGGCAAAATTAGGTAAATCACCCGAGCTGAGCCGACAGCAGATCGAACAACGTCTTCGTCTTCTTTCCAATTTACTACAAATCAAAGCTCTCATACCTCTCTTGGAAAGACAGTTTCCCTGCTCTCTACTCTGGCCGCTGATCCTGGAAACTGACGTGAAAACGGAGGACTTACCCAGGATGGCATCCACTGGTCCGTTTCTCTACTGACGGATGAATGGCGGGCAGAAACCACTAATTGTGTCAGCCGCTCGCTGCGCGCTTCTCTCTCGCCCGTTTCGTTTTCGCGCACGCGTTGTCCCTGCTACGAGGCCGTTCTGTGTGCTACACTGTTCCTAAAGCCTTCCTACGGACACCACACCTCCCTCCGAACGTGTATGAGGAAGAAAAAGGTATTTGCTTGCGGAGGCATTGCGGAGGACAGAAGGTCAGGCAGGAAACTGAAAACACTCTGCAAGAGAACGGGAGGTGAGAAACAGCGCCGAATCTGCTGATTGCAGTGGCTGCAACTGCGCTGCTATTATTCTTAAAAAAAATGTTTGCTGGTTTGCGTTCCGGGGACGAAGCTTCTCAGTAACTGTGGAGAAAATATTTTAGGCAAAGGGTGGACCGCAGCTCTTTAACACATTGGGATGCGAAGCGATCTTGCCTTTCAGGTAATCGGCCAGGCCTTTCAACTCAGGGGTCTAACGTAGCTGCTGTGCGAAAATGCTGGCACTAACGGTTCCAAAACAGCGGCGTCTTTGTTTTCTTTTGGCAGTGCGTCAACTGTGGCTCTTGACAAGCCGTCTGCGTCAGAATGCTTGCGGCCAGACTTGTAAACAACCATCTGCAAATCTATGGTCGCGGTACGGTAACATGAAAGCGGTGTGTACGGTTCATCAAGCAAGATGACCGGAGGAGTTTTCAATGGTCGACGTAAAGGTAAGGAAGAAACTTAGGCGTGGTCCGGACGATTGCTAGAGTATCGTTCACGGTCGCCGAGTAATCGACTTCTGCTTTTGAAAGAGAAATTAAAGCGTAAGCAATAAGTTTGTTTCACTTCGGCATTCCTCTGAACAAGGAAGGTGCCTAGGCCCTCGCAGCTTGTGGCGGTACGAATTTACGTCTGGGAGTTTTCATCTTTCGAAAGTTTTTGAAGACCGAAGGAGACTGAAGGCTGCGCTTAAGTTTCTCGAAGGCTTTTGCTTGTGGTGTTTTCTACTCAAATGGTATGTGTGCCCTTTGTAAGCTCCGTCAAAAGTTCGGTGATGCGAGAAAAGGTCTTGAGAAATTGTCGGTACTACGCGCACGGTCCAAGGAATCGACGCCAGCTTTTTGCCACCAGGATGGATGTGGAAACTGTGACCATAGCTGTATTCTGTTGGACTGGGCAAACTTCCTTTTTGTTTACTATATGATTCAGAAACAGCCCCTGGTTGGCGAAGGGGCTCTTCTCTGCTTTCAACGTTAGTCCTGCTCGACTTGATTACCTCGAGCGCTCTCCGACGTTTTTTCGGGCGGTCTTCAAAGTACTAAGACAACGCCGTCGTCTATGTGTACCAGACAAATCTAGCACTTTAAGCCAGCTAGTGCAGTGTCTATTGCTCGCTGAAACATTGCTGGCGCAGAGCAAACGTCTAATGGCCTCTTGAACTAAAAGAAGCCACCTACTGTGATGTACGCTGTCTTTTCGCGTTCTCTTTCGCCGAACGCAATTTACCAACATCCGTTCTTCACGTCCATGGACGAGAAAAACTTAGCGTTGCGGCGCCGGTCTAGAGTGTCATCGATGCGAGGGACAGGGTAGATCGATAATCGGCGCAGAAGCGAAGTGTGCTAATTTTCTTCATTAAACAACTGGTGCCTTTCAAGTGCTCTTCGATGGCTGGATTACGTCATCACGAAGAAGTTCCTCAACGTGATCGTGTATACGTACCCTGGCGTTCCCGCGGTGATACACGGCAAGGGCCTTGACGAAGAGGTCGAGCGTGTTCGTCCGTGATAATGCTGTGCTTGGCCAACTAACCGAATTTTACGCACCTTGAATACTGACGAAAAGCACTCACTGTAGCTTAGAAGAAGCATGCGGATCTGGACTTGTCTATCAGAGAGGGTAAATACATCTCGGATGTCTGCTAATGCTTCGAAGAAATCAGTCGTCGTGCATTTGTTCAGGTGCCGTTTATTGCAGTAAAGTATGCTGCCATCAGCTGAGCTTCTCCAATACGGAAATGGGCGATGTCTCTTGCGATGCCCAGTCCTCAATACAGTAGCAACCGGGCATTTCCTTCAACGATGCCGTTGGTGGTTTCAGTAATCGTGGTACACTCAATTCTTCGTCGAGGACATTTGAACAACGTGATGCGCCGAACTTGCCGCAGCAGGTATGGGTTTATCGTCAAAAGCTTAATGAGCTTTGAGCTGAGGACATTGACCGCCTGTTGTTCATTCACAAAGTACATGCCCAAAATTTCGTTGCGCGAACTCTACAGTAGAACCACGAAAGTCATTGAGTAAGTACGCTATTCACAGTTACTCTAGCAGTTCATCGCCCCGACAGCGTAAGAGGTTACCACCAGCGGCGCCAATCAGCGAGCCAACTTCAATTAGCAATTTCCATTGAAATAGCAACTCCAAATAGCAACTTCACGATTGCTTGTTCGCGCCCTCGCATTGCGCGTAGGTCTTGGTATCCGATCTTGACTCCTTCGTGTGCTGAGGCCGGGATCAGCGCAAGCCTTTGTCACTTCGTTGGGCGGCGATTTCAGATTGGATTCTGGTTCGTTGTCGTCGCCAAGCGCAACGACGATGTAAATGTTGCAGCGTCATCACTAGTGGTTGGCGGAAGAGGATGCTCGTTAGTTCACCGTGTAGCAATATCACTTCGAAGCTTTCCGCCTCTCGTTTTCTTTAATAGGGTTAGGGGACCTTAATCATACGCGTCCGCAGCCCGGCGATGAAAGGTGTATGCGGTACAGCGACGTTGAGCGGAACAGACGGCTTGGCGATGTATTAGAACTCCTGCGACGGAAGTCTATCGTCTATTGCTTCTGGTCGTTCGCCGGGGCGGGGTCGTAAGGCATCAAACGCGAAACCGCGAAGGCCGATGAATCTGTACGGGAAGTGGCATAGAATGCGTCCCTCCTAGCCACAGTGGTTGTTCGCAGTCCTCCGGGAGTTGCACTACTACTAGGGCCGTTTTTAAGCTTGGTGGAGGGGGGTCAGCATAGTTCATTTCTGTTGCTTCTTTCGTTGGAGTTATCTAAGCCGTTGCTTAAGGAATGGCAATGCCTGTGGACTTCACGGATGGCATCCGCAAGCGTAGAGTTCTTAGGCTGGGTTGGATTAGGCCCAGTTCACGGACGATTTCACGGATATAGTCCTGTAAATCATTGATGGTCGCCATGTCCACGGGAGCTGCGCGGACTTGTGAGGGATAATTGTACTATTAAGTCCGGCGTTTAGAGTCCTTTCTATGGAGGACGCTTATCTTTCAAATTCGGCTATGATTTAGGGTGGGTTTCTCACGAGGCAAGCAAAAAGTGATCATTTGACATCTCGCATCAGAAAGATTTACTTTTTTTTTCTTCTGCCATTTCAGCGTCTACGCGAAGAAATAGGCCCTTCATTTCATTACCATAATTTAGGTCGGACGCATTTAGGAGCTGGTTCTTGTTTTGAAGAAGCATGTTTGCTTTCTTTTCAAGCGAGACTTGTAAACGCTGCCAGAACCTCTGCCCTAAATGTTGTCCAGTCCTTCAGACAAGTGTCATGATTTCCGAATCACATTCGGTTAGACACTTGAACTGCAAAATAACTTGCCTCAACTTTGTAGCGCCGTTTCACGCACCTCGCCACAAGGGCAAAGAGGTGAAACCATTCTTTCGCATCTCCATCTGGCCGGCCGTGTAAGGTGGGAGGCTCACGAGGTCGCAGAAAAGCAAGGGCCTATGCTCTTCGGCTGGCTGCGTCTTCAGGAGCATGGTCATCTTGACCGTATGGCACGTGGCAGCGACAGGGCAGTAGGCAACAATAGCATAGACTTGGATGTCACCGAAATAGACTTTATTGGGCTGACTTGCCCCCGCAAAATAACTAAGCGATTCGACAGCGATAACAGCAAGCGCGCTCGTCGATCGCTGGCTTTAAATTCAGCGTGCGCTGAATTTAAAGCCAGCGAAGAAACATCTAGATAAATACGCAAAGGTGGTCATAATGAACAGAAACATTATGGACAAAGACGCGACTGGATTGAATAATACAAGATACATATCTCGATGCATCTTGCATGAAAAAACATTATAAAGCCGCGTCTCGCCATGCCGAACGTAAAATAATACAAAAAGCACTTGATTCTTTCGCGCGCTGTAATCATGACGATATGGCCGCATGCCGGCGGCTGTTCAAATTAACAAAAAATAATCTTTCAGTGATCCGCGGCAATATTGCATGGTGACTGGGTGATTGTTCACAAAGATGAAAAGCTCCTATGTCAGCTTCTGTGTGCTAAATGTTGTGAACGCGTTTCCTTTATCATTTGGGGGGTGAAATTTCGTGTCGCGTTTTGTATCTGTGCTTGCCGTGAGGGAAATCACCGAAAAAAGCAGCGAAATCAAAATGATTTAGTGTTTAATAATAATTTGATACAGTACTCGATTTTAATGAAAACGAGGAGCAGTGTAGGATACATAATGTGCGTTCTCAATAAGATGCCGAGCTTTTTATCGCGGAATGTGCAGATGTTATATATTATTGTCCGGGGTTGTCACCGGAACAAGGAGGGAATAATAGATTTCAGAATCGATTATCGTATTTTTGCACCTGGTGGTTAACCAACGTTGAAACTGTTCCATTTTTTTGCGATTTTATTACCTCAGGACATAAAGGATATGGTATGATGGATGAAGAGTATGGCCAAAAAAGAGAGAGAGAATAGAATAGGAAAGGCAGGGAGGTTAACTAGGCGATTACCAGTAGGCTACTCTACATGTGGGGATGGGAACAAAGCGAGAAAAGGGAAAGAAAGAGCGCCAAGGAAAGGAGTCTGACATGTCCAGAGATATGCATAGTAAAAGGGTGTAGAAAGCGTAGACTTTGTGACTGCCCTCAATATGAACGTGAGCGTGCCTTCCTTGCTGCTACACTCCTGAGCATGGACTCTCGCCTTCATACACAAGCTAAGATTCTGGGCCCTTGAACCACACCTTCATCAGAAAGAAAAGCAATGAAGGCGCTCCTTGTGTTTTTAAAGAACTGTGGGTTGAGTTGAAGATTTTAACGGCTTGGTCAAATAAATTTAAAAAGGTTAGCTGATGAAATGAAGTGCAGGAGTGAACGATGATGCTGTCCCTGCGTCCGAGAGTATATGATGACGGATTGTGGGGGGAGACTAGCTGCCACCAGGTGCCGGATCCGCGTGTGTTCAGCTCTCGATATTCTCACAGGAGGTGGTGATCTTGGGACTTGCAGACGGAACACCCAGGCTGGGGTGCAAACCTAGAAACTAAGGATACTTTCGAGTCATGGCAGGTGTAAGGGCCATCCCAACTCAAATCCTCCAAAGCGCAACCTCCTGAGCACGGGTTACTCCGTGGGGGATGCCCACCGTACACGGATGTATGAGAGCACGCGTACGTCGCCTGTGCTCCTTTCGTATTAAATGGAGGCTAGCATTATCTAACTTCAGGAGATTTGGCTATGATGAGGTTGTGGGTGGAAAGACGGGTCGCAACTGTTCATTGTGTTTACATAGTATTGGGACTATAGCACGTGACATCTCTACTAAGAATGAAAATATATATACTGAAGTTTTAATTCGTGGAGCATGCGTTATTTTTTGCTTCGGTTAGAAATAGATAAATAAATGTTGGCTGCTCTTTTGTTTGGCTATTTGTTCTTTAGTAGAATTGCATTTTGAGTCCATCTGCATTTATAAAGGTATACTAAATTTCCTGTAGAAACTTTTTCTTTTTATTTATCAATGTTCTCACGAAGGAAAGCAATGCAAGCGAATTCAACAAGAAATTGAACAAGTACCGGGAGTAGGCAAAGAAGATCCATTACTTGAACACAAACTGCTAAGAACTACGCATAACTATTTTTCCTTTCTTATTGCACGTTTGTGCATTGGTGTTTTATTTCGTCTCACCATTTCCACTACATCGCTTGAGGTTTAGATAAAACAGATCATGCATTGGGTGCACGTCTGCTCATATTGCTTGCGCACTGTCTTTGTGGCCATGTTTTAATGGGTTCTAAGGTCGCGCTGCTACACTTATCAAATCAATTCGCCCAAGTCTCTGACGCTGCTTCTCAAATTATTTTCATCTTCGTCTTCTTTTCCACATTAGGTTGTAGTTATATTGTCATGGGATGGTGACAAGGCCGTATGCAGCAAAATAGAAGACAGGTAAACACGCACAGAAATTAACTCTTTATTGGGCTGACTTGCGCTCACAAAATAACTGAACAACTCGGCGGTGGCGATAGCAGCAAAAGTGCTCGCTGGCCGTCGAATTCCGAATGCCCGTCGCACCCATCAACATTCAGTTTAAAGGCAATCAAGAAATATCGAGATAAAGCCGCAGACGGTGACTAGCACAACCTAGAACATTGAAGAAACATACGCTAGTTGGCGGCATCTTCGAGACATTTTGGCCGGCAAATATTCTGATCAAGCTACATTTCGCGACAACGGAGCTTGTTATCGTTGATGAATGAGCGCAAGTATAACTGTGCAGTAAATGGCTGTGTTTAATGATGCAGCGTGAAGAGCAGTACCAGTGTCCCAGATATCTAGGGCATGCACTACTCGCCACGTCAAAAAATAGTAGAGAATGCTAAATGGAACATCTCGATAACTGAAGCTCAGTAGCAAAAGATCGATCGTCAAAGCTGTAGACCACGAATTCAAGCAGTGGAGTGAACGCTGGGAGCCATTAAAGGAACATTGTGATTCTTGACACACAGCACATTTGCATAGTGCGTTTATCTAATAAAACGCAAATAATCGCTGGCTTATATTGTTTCAACTGTTGGCGAGGAAATATCGCCTTCAACAACAACAAAAAAAAAAAAAAAATACGCTCTTCATATGCTCTGTTTTCTGCTGCTGCTTGTGACATGACATTGTTAGGCTACCTATTCGCCCATTTCCTACGAGATCTCCTATGCCTAGTTCCGCCGTTATCTTCCTTGTATACTTGGTTGCTCCTTCAAGATTTCGTGACGCAGAGAAACCTTCCAGTGGTGTATGTAGCGTCCCACGTGTGGGGAATGCGTAAGCGCGTTAAATTTTGCGGGCGGCCAATTAGATTTCGAAGTCAGCAGTGGGCCATAGCCAAATTGGGTCAGGCACCACATTGTTTAAATTCGAAAACATCCGTAAAAAAGGGGGGGGGGGGGTTTGGAGGGCTACGTTTTTGGTATGTTCACTTATTGAAGCCGCCATTGAGATGTAGTCAAATTATGGTGAACAACAATATTTTGAGTTAGCCCGCATACTTTTAACAGGCACCTCTGAGCTAGCTATAATGATATTAGAATCGACACCGATCTCAGAACATTTGGACGAAGATAAATTTAGGGGCACCAGGGGGCTAAACCTTGTAGGTCGCCCACTTAAATTTGGAAGCCGCCTCTCTGTTGACCATGACAAAATACTTAGACATTACCTATATACCAATTAGAAGATACTGACTACCCCTTTTTGAGGTTATTAGTCCGCGGACTTCTACGGGCACCTTCTGCGGCCAGATACTTTTCCGCCAAATATTCCTGCTAATGTTTATGCATTAAAAAGGAAATAGATCAAAATAGCTAAGCTAAAGGTGCACCTCTGGAAAGTCGAGCGCTAAGCCGGTGGTTCCCATTGAACTGACCACTGGGTAGACAGGCAATAGCACGGATCGAACTCACAACCTACCGCAGCTCAAGGGGGTGCTCAAACACGAGCCCACATCGACGGTTATTCTAGAATTCCGCTCGGCGGCGCACCATATGCTTAGGCGTTCGTAAGTGATTACCCAATTTCATTATAAAGCTCCACTGGAGCATGGCCGTGCGAACCTGTCTGCATGGCCGATGAGTAGCGTGCCTTTTTCGTCATCCAAGTGGCCTTGAAAGCTGATTCTTATTCCATCCTGCCACATGAAGTGAGCAACACGAACGGGGAGGCCCTCCCGGCTTTGTCACAGCATGTGTTATTCTTACGTCGCACAACCCATCGTCCAATTGCTGTTCGGCCATGCAACCTGAAAACTACCACCTGCCACTGTCCTTCAAGGTTCGACGAGTCCTCCTCATCCATAAAGGCAGACTCGGCAGCCTCTTTAAACAAAACGATCACACAATCCTTCGATGTAGCATTTGTCTAGATGACGTCACTGAAAATCAAAAGTCATGAGTCAACTCTGATATTGCTGTCGTTTTGAATGTTGTACCTTAAGGTTAGCTTAAGGTCAAATGAGTAGACCTCTCGTTGTAAAGAAACGAGTTATGTATTATAACGACTCACAACGTTTACGAAACTATGGAACACATGGTACTCTGACGGCATTCTATCGGTCTGACCTTCGAGGGGCTTTTTCAGCAGCTTGCGCAATATAGGATTGTTTGACTGATAACTCTCTCCCTGCAGTAGACAAATGTGCCTGATAGCTGATAACCCAGGCAATTGGCTATTGAAGCTGTCTGGCACTTTGTAAACACATGGATTTCTGAGCGGTGACTCAAGGCAAAGCTTAGCAGTCCTCCTTGTCGCCGGAAAAGGGCTACGGGTTGCGGAGGGAGTTTTGGAGCCTTGTATGAACTGTGCCGAAAAGTTGGTTTACGAAATCGTTCAGTAGCGCGGCACTTCCTGTAGAATTCGCATCGAGCGAAGAAGGGAACCCAGTGAACTGCACAATAAATAACACTTGCCACGCGAACACTTTCGATCCTCATTGAACTCGACAAGCATTGACGTTTTCAAGAATGATTGCATAATCCGGCGCTACTCTGACGTCTTGAATGACCATTGATTAGTTCCCTTCGTGTGCGTTAGGGGGCGCCAGGAGTGGCATCGAGATTATAAAAATACCCTAATACAGACATGAATACTGTTTTACCAATGTTCCAATATGCCTTTTTATTGCATTTCCGTGTTAATATTTGCGGTCTTATGACATACACTTGCTTCTATATTTAGAGCTCGGTGATGAGGTTGTGGACGCCCGGCGGTCTCGAACGTGCTTGAAAAATTAAGAGTGCTTGAGGAAGCGCCGTGAAGGTAACCAGCCTCGGGCTCGATTGCACTTGAAAGTTGCCTTGTGACAACGATCTGCATTTAGTTGAATGGTGATTGAGTTTAATGAGGATCGAATGTGCTCGTGTGACAGAGGTATAAAAGGGTGTCGCATATACGCAAGATCATATCACAAAAAGCTGGACTTTCACCGAGTAATGACTCTCATTTGCACTTATGGATAACAAACAACATGTATGCACGTAGTTTATGTGACTTCTTGCCCATGGCTGCACTCCACACATTCCTGTGACTATACCACCACCTTTTATGCCGTGTGGCAAACTCAGCGCCATAAATAAATAAAATAAATAAAAGGGTGTCACGTTTGCTTTAGAGCTTTCATGCCTATGACATAGTGGCTAGCGCACAAGGACGACGCAGACAGAAGGCAGTGGGACGGGACACATGATGGGCGCTAGCCGCCATGTCAGAGTCTGTATATTAACTAGTCAAATTAAGAGCATTGGCAAGCATTAATGCCTGCCGGTCCAGTACTTCATCGAGATGTTTTTCTGATGTACGAAGTTTCTGTTGAAGTATGGGCAGGAAAGTATCAATGTTTAAAGAAGCTTTCTTAAAAAACAAAAACAAAAAGAAAGCCTCGCGTTAGCGGGGCCTCAGTTTCATTGCTGGCGCTTTAGAAATACATTTATTTTAACGTGCACTGTGATGTTATTTCGAATCTCGTCTGAGTTACCTGTGCATGAGCCGATAATAGCTAATTATGCACGCTATCTGTGTACAATATTCCCAAATAAATGCGCGCTTCGTGTAGTAGGCTTCCTTTGCTCCAAGTGCTTATTGGTGATTTCAATTTTTGAAAGAAGCAGGAAATATATCGCAAATTTTGCGCATGCCTGAAACTCCTCTAAATTTCATGCCGCAAACCGGTTACTGAACTAGTTGAATGCAGCAGCGCATGAAGTAGCTTAAGTTTGCCTTGAACAGTATGCAGACAGATAAATGACTAAATAAATGCCGTTCCATATCCATGTTCTCATCACATCTTTTGAGTCCCGAGGACCATTTTACCATTCGCGAAAGATCAGCGGAAAGTGCAGCGGAAAGGCCTTAAGCACAGTTGTCCGCACCGTGCTGTAGATGTGGTCCTCACCCTCTAGCGCTTTTTGTGCTCCTCCCTGACACTTTTGGACGCGCCTTGAAATCTATTATCTTATTCTCTGGCACAAGGATTTTCTTTATATTGTCGCCGTTTTTTCAAGCCAAGCATATTTTTCTTTCTTTTTGGTTTCAGCTAGAACGTCATTATCTCGTGTGCGGAAACGAATGCATGTCTGCTCTCTTTCGGGCGTGTAATATTACCCTTGTCGTCTTCCTCTTCACGGCTCGCTGCGCTCTCTCTAATTGAATTTCTATCCTCTTTCTTGAGCCTGCGTCGGTGATGCAGGATGGCTTCGATGAAGAACATCAACCTTACAAGCCGAAGGTACTGGAATGAGTAATGGTGACGCCGTAATTATCAGCTTTCTTTGAGCAATATATCATTTTTACCGAGTAAAAGAAAGAAAAACAGTAATTTTGAATTCATGCAATGATGATACGACCGAGGCTACTTTCTAGCACCTGCCATAAAAGAAGAGGCCTTTTTCAGTGTCGGAACCCGGAGGTAAACTTTTGGAGGTCTTATACAAAGAATGAAGACGACATATATTTGGGTGTGTATCGTTGCCTTAGCACCAGTCCTTTTCAGTCTTGTCCGCCTTAGATAGTGGCACTTCCGAAACGAGGTACGTGCATTAGCTAGCTCCAATCAACATCCTTGTTTCGAAGGGATACCGACGACGAAATTAAAGAGATGAAACCTACTAGCGTTGTTTATGTTTCATAGTATCATCCAAATCAAATGAGAGGTATTATGCGCAAATTCGCCGAATCGTCTACAAATTTGGTTCCTGCGCGGAATTCTTACAGGCAAGGTAGACGCTTGGGCATGTCGGTTAGACATTATCGGCGCAGCTCATACGACGAGGACGAGATGAGATACAGCACTTCGTGCCTCCTCTCGCCCTCGTCGGTTACAGGAAATATATTTTAAATTATAGTATTGATCAGATACTTCGAGATCTGCAATGAAAAGAAATGAAAAGAACCAACATTGCGCATTTAGTAACCCTCCATGTGTGCATACTGGCTATATGGGGCTGAAAAACATCGCCATAAAAGAAATCATGCGCTCACCACCACCGACCAAGAATCCTGTCCGACTTCATTTATTCCATCACTATCATTAGCTAAGCTGCTTCGTGAAGTCAAAACCACATGTACTCGCACAGGTAATTAAAACATTGTCTGGTACAGTGGCTCCAACGTGCGAGCCTCCCGACAGGTGTTCCAAGTTCACCCGCCAATAGAGAGAGCGATGGAGATTACGGTTGACTCATGGCTGACCATGACCATTCGCAGGGCTTTCACACTAAAACAACCATCGGGGCGAATTCAAACGAACGAGATTGAACCAGTGTACTCGAGTTAAATAGCATGCGTCTTAACCACTGAGCAACCGCGGCGGATGATTTCGGTCGGTATTTTGAGAGCACAGCAAAGGCTTCGTGCAAGTTTAGAGGGTGTTTAAAGTGTTAAATAGTGTTTTAGCAATAAAATAATCTCAACTAGCGAACGCTGTTGCTTCTAGAAATTACACGTCGATCAGAAAGAATACTTCCGTATTTGGTGGAAAACCAATATACAATCAAGCATACTTATAACAATACCACTTTGAACAATCTATTGGGAATAACAATGAACAACCGTAACACCGTCTACTTTACCATGGGTTCTATAGTAAAATTACCCGGATATAACAATGCTGTAAAAGTAAATCATTGCTTATAACAATTACATTTGGTCACTGATTGTAAACCCAAGCAGAAAAAACACACACGAAAGCTGCGACCATGCGATCTAATCCACGTCCCGCAGTCCTAAGAATGAGTAAGTCACTGCGGGGCATCGCTTGTGCTAAACATATTTTACTTAACTTTGTGCAGCAGTTGGACGTCCTGCAGAAAGATGCCGACAATATTGGCGTGAAGAAGTTGAATAAGTTTGAGCTGATTGATAACAAATTTTGCCTGCAAATAAGTGAAAAATGTGAGCAACTTTCTCTTTATTAAAGTTTCTCAAGTTTCTCATGTTTTCTTTGCTGTTTTAGTACAGTTTTGTTGCCTTAGCCCAGCTGTAAATATTATTGATTATAATCATCATCATCATCAAGCTAAGCCATGGTATGGCCAAACCTTTTCGCTTCTGATCATCATCATCATCAGCCTGACTATATCCACTGCAGGGCGAAGGCCTCGCCATATTCCTCCAATTAACCCGGTCCTGTGCTAGCTGCATCCACTTGACCCCTGCGAACATCTTAACCTCATCCGCCCACCTATCTTTCTGCCGCTCCCTGCTACGCTTTCCTTCCCTTGGAATCCAGTTTGTTACACTAGGCGACCATCGGTTATCCTTTCTTCGCACTACCTGTCCTGCCCATGCCCATTTCTTCTTCTTGATTTCCACTAGTATGTCAGGGACTTGAGTTATTTCTCTGGCCCACTCTGATCGTTTCCTATCTCTTAACGTTATCTCTACCATTTTTCTTTCTATAGTTCTCTGAGTTGTCCTCAACTTAAGTAGAATCCCCTTTGTTAGCCTCCACGTTTCATCTCCGTAGGTAAGTACACGTAAGATGCAACTGTTGTATACTTTCCTCTTGAACGATACCGGTAAGCTGCTAGTCATAATCTGGGAGCGCTTGCCGAATGCGCTCCATTCCAATCTTATTCTTGTTATTTCCTTTTCAGGGTCCGAATCTGCGGTTACTACCTGTCCTAAGTAGACATGTTTGCTTAATACTTCCAGTGCATCGCTACCTAACTTAAACTGCTGTTCCTTCCCTAGGCTGTTGAACATTACCTTAGTCTTCTGCATGTTGATTTTCAAGCCTACGTTTTTACTTTTCCTGTCTAGGTTGTCAATCATTCTTTGCAATTCATCCCCCGAGTTGCTTAGCAAGCCAATGTCATCACCCAATCGCAGATTACTGAGGTATTCTCCGTCTACCCTTATCCTTTATCTTATTGGTTATAACAATGATATACTCATGACATTTCAATATTGTTATAAGCTCGTTTGACTCTATATCTCATTACAAGGAAAGCAGGAGTCATCATTATACCAAAAAACTAGTCGATAAAATCATAGTGGTGATAAAAGAAACACAGGTGACGTTATAAAGCTGCCCTACGCGCTTACAGGAAGCCGTGCCCCCAAGATGCATAACGTAGAAAAATTTTCCAGTCATCCGCGACCGAGACCACCACCACTTGAACCATTACTTACGCTTTTTTCCTCTCTTTATACTCGCCGCTGGCTGACTTCCATGAGAACCCAGTTTTCCCACAATTCGTATTAAAATTGTTACGCTACCGTGTGTCGCACAGCATTCTGGTCTTTGTTACGCGACTTATCGTTTGCGTGTAGCTTAACCGTCTTGTAAAGTTGAAGGCTAGCTAGCGACAAGAATTTAAGCCACTGAGACTGTGCCTACAACTAGCTACTTTCAAACGGAGGCTACGACCAATACGGATTTCTTCAGGCCACATGAAGCACAGCAATCTACATGCACCGAATACGATACGAGCAGAAAGAACTTGACTGCATGCTGAAATCCTAGTGGAAAACGTTTCTCTCTTTGGGCTATCTTTCTTTCTAATTCGTACACGTATGAAATCTCTGGCACCTTTGATGAACTTTTAGCGGAAAATAGGGCCCATACGAGCCCAATACGCTCCGGCTATGAACCTCGAGCTGTGAAGCCATGATGTACTATAGTGTACACAAACAAGGATATAACGGCTGATGTTTTGCTTTCTACCAGTTCAATTTTGTTTTTGGCCTGTTAAAATGACTTAGATCCGCTAAAAAAGTTCTCCTAATGGTCTAGTTGTGCCAAAGTGCCTCACACTGTTTCTCTTTACTGTTTATTACAGCGAAATCTCATGCACGTTAATGCTTATGTGTAATGCAATATAGGATGTATCCAAATTAATGATTTTCTCTTTCTTAAATCGCTATTCATGTTACAAAAGTTAGTTGAAATGGTGAAATAAATTTTTGTCGTTAGAGAGAAATTCGTTTCTGTGTGCAAAACGTTTGCTGAAAACAATTCGAGGCGTCGGATTTTATCTTTTCGATAAGCTTTAACAGGTTGCCTCACTGCAAAATTGGCCCTTGTTGTTCAGCATTAGGCGGAAGCTAGATCACTCTAGAAAGCCACTAAACACCACGAATTTCAGACCTGCACACTGGACTGGCTTAACAATCTCTTACTGTACTTGCAACGCCTGCATAATAGTCTGTAGACACGTGCGCTTTTTACAGCATCAGGAACGATGGCAATATCGCAAGCAGAAAGTGTAAAGAAATAACTGCAGTGTTTCGTGTAATATGTGTAATGTGTAACGTTTAGTGCAATTTTCTGGAGCAAAACATTGGAACACGTTGCCTATTAATGTGAAACTTGAAGTTAACTTTAAAATGAGTTGCAAAATGTTCTGATCCCCTCCCCCCCCCCCCCCCCCCTTTTTATGTGCGCTTGCGTTTTGTATTACTCGCCTATTAATTGTTTGCTAAAATGTATTTTCCTCCGTGCGTGTTGATTCTTTTTGTTTGTTTGTTCGTTTTATATTTTATACTTTTTGTGTGTGTGCTCATTACGGCTGCCTGATCAAGTTCATTCTGTAATGGACCGTCTACTAGCCCCGCGGCTATCAGTCCAAATATTCTTTATGTATTTTCGTTGCATACAAATAAAGGTCACTTTGATCGATTGATTGATTGATTGATTAAGATTCAAATCTCAACCAAAAGAGTCATAAATCTCGTTAAAAATTTGGCGCTAGACGTATGTGAAAACCAACACACGAAAATTAGTGGGATTCCGAACAGTGAAGTTGAAAAGTAAATGTGCCTCAAACATTGTAGTTGAAAGGATGGAACTATGAAGCTGACCGCAGTGCGTAGATCTTCTAACGCCAGCCGACACGAATACTCCCAGTGCCAGAGAAGCTACTCCAGCCTACGCATGTGCGCACAACGTGCAAAGTAATCGTTCACTATCTCACCAGACGAATGTTTGTCTACTTGGAAATACATTGTGGATGATAGTACCCGACCTTTCATTAAAAAACAAGGATAAAGTTGGACATTGCAACGTTTTTCAAGCGCAGATTCCTGCCACCTTCAGCGGAAAACTTCATGTAAAGAAGAGACCGAATAGAAGCACGTTGGCGTGGTCTAAAGGGCCAGACAGAAAAAAACGTTTCGTAACAGATTAACAGTAGAAGGAATAGTGCGACTGGCATATGGCATTTAAAATTTGCTGCGAGATTCGTGACAGCTTCTTTGGTATCAAGGAAGCAAGAGCACCAGACAGAGCAAGCTCGGCCCCGACCAAGATGGAGGCAGAAAACAGTAACCCCTCTGGCGTAAGCAGGCAGCACATCTTCAGTGGCATGACTCCATAATGGTGGCTGAAGAAGCCTGAAATAACTGGTTATTTAATACAATATTTTATATTGATTGGAACGTTCATATCACAGTTGAATTCATTTCAAATTGATAAATTCCAATATATTAAACAATTATTACCTTCAACAAAATTCTTAGTCGTATATTCTGAAGATATAGTTCATTTTCGAAGTTTTTTTCCAATTACCATCCTATTAGAGAGCATAAAGGGTAGTATAGAATAACTGAGTATAGCAGTCTATTATTTAGCTTCCTTTGCATAATGCAGTATATAAGAGTGGCATAAAGACCAGTTTAAAACTAAATGAAAATAATAAGTGAATATGTAGCTCTTTGGCATAATTCAGTACATCACAGTAACATTCTAAAGAGGGGAAGAAGAAGGAGAAAAAAGTCAAAATGTGGAAACAGAGAAAACGACACTTTTTTTTGGTGGGGGAGGGTGAAGTAATGTATTTTAACTCATTTTAGATTCAACCTCCAGCCATCTGATAACTATAAAGAATCAGAAGCTTCAAGCCTCCATCCCTCCCAACAGCAACAGTAAATACTGACCTCCAGCAATGACCAGCAATTCGAGCAGTGTCTGCAAGCTAACAGTGTTAATATTATACTGTTAATCAACACGAATCATATTGTTACAAACTAGATGGATGAAGAAGAGAAATTTAGTGTTGGAGGACGAAAACTAAGTATGTGGGCGTTCTGGTGCCGTCTGGCTCGGGTGCACTTTTTTGCGTGAGTAACGTTGGTTTACATAGTAACATCAATAGTGTTACATTTGGTGGAGGTTCGGGGTAAACAAGCAGGGGAAATAACATGAAGAAGACTAGAAAGGCATGAACTGAAAATTAATATTTATTGTCAGCCAGCAAACATCACGTTAACCATTGAAACAAAAATTAACTAAAGAGAAAAAATTTCGTTGAGGTTTGGGGTAGAGTGTGCCATTGACCGTTTGCCTTCGAACACTAGTCCCGGATCCGATGGAATTTCAACAAAACTGTTAAAATCAACCAAGCACATCTCTGGATTATTGCTGTGCAGGCTGTTCCAGTACTGCCTTGGCACTGGTAAATTGCCTAAGGATTGGAAAATTGCTCATGTGATTCCTGTCTTTAAGTCTGGAGACAGAAATTCACTTCACAATTGCAGGCCTATTTCGCTCACTTGCGTTTCATGCAAACTGCTTGAGCACATTATAGCATCTCAAATCATGCAGTACCTTATGAATGCTAAGCTCATTTTTTCTAATCAGCACGGGTTTCAACGTGGACGTTCCTGCGAACATTGAACACATTATCAACAAGGCCGCCAAAACATTAGGCTTTCTAAAACGCACTCTCTATCAAGCTGATGAAAAAACGAAACTCCTAGCCTATACAACACTTGTCAGGTCTCAGCTTGAATATGCATCCATCATTTGGCACCCTCATCAAGCTTACTTAGCAAATTCCATTGAATCTCTACAGAGTAAAGCAGCCAGGTATATTGTCCCCGATTATTCCTACCAAACTAGCGTAAACAGTCTCAAGCAACGATTTAACTTATTGCCCCTTGAGACTAGGCGACGAAATTCCCGCCTACCTTTCATGCACAAACTATATCATGGTTCATCAGACTTTTGAAAAACGTTCCTTTCTCCTGCCCCCTTACATATCTGCTCGCATAGACCACCCATTTAAAATGAATCCCATCCATGCGCGCACAAATATCTTCAAATATTCACCACTGCTACTTGATATTTCACAATGGAACAGTTTGCCAGCAGATGTCGCTACCATACCTGACCATAGTTCATTCCTCAAGGCTTTGGAGGGAATTGAATGTCAAACTGACTTCACTTTCTTAATAATAATTTGCGATGCTCATTACTTTTTTTCCTTGATGTGTAGTGCTGTGTTTTGTCTTTTTCATTTCAGCCTACTGCTCGGCATTATGCGCGCGCATACCTCGTTTCTTAAGAGTGTGTAAAATTGCTTAGGTCACATAACTACTGCATAAAAAAATAGCGACCTGAATGACGTTTTTTTTCCTCCTCTCTGATTCTTAAGTGCGATTGTTACTTATGTGCCTGTTATAACCAATTTTGTTCACGTAAATAATTAAATAAATCGATAATATACTTGTTGAGGGTGGCAGATTGGGAGAGTTGATTGTTCATGATGAAGACTGAAGCGCTCGAAAACACGGGCAACACAAAGAAGACAACACATGCGCTAACTTTCAACTGAATGTTTATTACATGCACATTATCATTTTATAGAAGATGAGTGCATCAGAAGGCATCCCGTGATCCTATCACACTGCAATCACTAGTGCCACAGATACTGGTTTTTGTTCGCGCCACCAAGAAATAGCCATTCTTTTCTTGATAGAGATACAGAAGGCTTGCTCACACATTTGCCTTCTAGGATTTTTTTTATTCAATTACCCTAAAGGCCATTTACGGGCATTACATAGGGGGGAAGAGGGGTTGCATAGTTCAATAGAAGACAATATGTTCTACACTTTGAATACAATACCAACTCAAGCACATATAAATGGACAAAATAACAGAGACTGTGGTTAATAGTAATAACAAAAATGTTGAATTGTTTTTGTGCTGAATGTGACCTATCCACTAAGAATATATTTTCCAGAACTTCTTCAGCTTCTGTATGAAAGCATCATGATTTATTGTGGAAACAGTATCTTGAGGCAATTTGTTCCAGTGGTGGATGGCAAGAAATAATGGCGAGTGACTAAGGAGATGCGTGCGTGAAAACGTGGGTTCAATTTTGAAATTATGATCTAAGAGCGGAAATATTCGGTGGGCGGGTCTGATATAACATGCAGCGAACGATGAGTGACTATGATAGAGTCTGTGTCTTCGCTTTTGAAGTGATGATAAGTTTAGCTATGCTTTGATGGCGGTTATGCTGCAATGGCGAGAGTAGTTTTTTGTTATAAATCTGGCTGCTTTATTCTGAACCGACTCCAATTTGTTGATTAGGTACATTTGAAGCGGATTCCAAATTAAAAAGGCGTATTCTATTTTCGAACGGACGAGGGCCGTGTATGCCAAACGTTTGGTAGCAGGATTAGCTTGGTGCACGTGACGCCTGATAAAGCCAAGTGCTTTGGATGATTTGCCTACAATTGCATCGATGTGGTCGTTCCATGTTAGATCAGAGGAAAGATGAACCCCTGGGTATTTCAGTGTATCAACATTCTCAATGGGAGTACTATTCATGCAGTAAAAAACGTTTGGTAGGCCTAGGGTTAGTGGCAAATATCACTGTCTTTGTTTTAGAGACGTTACTCTGCATTTGCCACTGTTCACACCAAACGGCGGTTCTATCGAGGTCAGTCTGTAAAGAGTTAGTATCGGCAGGGCTGGTAATCTATCTGTAGATAACACAATCGTCAGCAAATAATCTTATAGTAGAAGCAATGGTGTCACTTATGTCATTAATGTAGATCAGGAATAGAATCGGTCCGAGTACTCAGCCTTGTGGAACGCCTGATTTTACCAGGGTTGACGAAGAACAGCATCCATTTATACGAACATATTGGTAGCGGTTGGTAAGAAAGTTAGTAATCCAGGTAATAACCTTGTTGTTTATGCCAACACTATTTAGTTTTAGTAATAAACGATTATGGGGCACCTTATCAAATGCTTTCGCGAGGTAAATAAATATAGCGTCAGTTCTTAATTTAGCATGGACGGCATGATGCAGGTCAGTTAATAATTCAAACAACTGAGTCTCACCGGAACGACCATGTAGGAATCCATGCTGATTGGGGGAAAAAAAGTTGTGTCCTGTTAAGTACTTCATAATAGCAGATGATATGATATGCTCTAGCAGTTTGCAAGGTATACTGGTTAATGAGATGGGTCTGTAATTTATTACCACTGATGAGTCACCAGGTTTAAATACAGGGGTAACACGATCAAGTTTCCATGACTCAGGGATGTATCCAGTGTCAAGAGATTGCTGGTATAAGGCGGCAAGAATATGTGAGATTACTGGTTTTGTTAACTTGAGCAATTTCGGGCATATACCGTCCGGACCAGGGGAAGTCAATAGCTTTTTCTATTCCTTCATGAGTGGAGATCATTCATGGTGGCACTAAAAGAAGTTAAATTAAGATCAGGGGGGATTGGAATTTCCTTAGCGAAAACGAAGCTAAAGAAAGAATTAAACTCTGAAGCTACCTCTGATGGCGGAAGAAGCTCACCGTCCTTGATAATTGATATGACGTTTGTTGCGGAGGCCTTCGGATTAACTACTTTCCAAAACTTCTTGGCATTATTTTTTAGTAGATCTGATATATCGTGATTAAAACATTAGTCTTTAGTAGCTTCAATTTCTCTCTTACATATTTCTGCCTGATCCCTGTAAAGCTTCCAATCACCATCCGAGGCACTCAGTTTCGCTTTAGAGTACAATCGCTTTTTTTTTTGTTGATGCATCGCTTTACATGTGTAGTGAACCATGGGTTGTGCGATGACGATCTCAATGGTATTTTAGGAATATATTCTTCTTTTAATTCAATTAACTTATTCTGAACTATTCTCCAATTTTCTGTGCTATCACGACGGAAAATTGCGCTCAAGAATTCTTCAGAAAATGATAAAAGTTCTCCGATGATGCAGTCAACATTTGCTCGCATGTAATCGTATATGACCAGGTTTTTTAGTACAGGCTTTTTCATATCTAAGGCGTACTCACAGTGCAAAACATTGTGCATGGTCGCTAATGCACTCCAACACATTTACATGCACATGTTCTGGTTCTGTCGTCAGCACTAGATCTAAGATGGCGTTTCCATGTGTTGGACAAGATACGATTTGGGTCAGGTTGAACAAAGAAAGCAGATCAACCAATTCCAAACATTCGCGCTGCCTTGTACCGCCAGTGGGTTTACACGTCTGCCAGTCTATTCCCGGGTAATTGAAATCGCCTGCCAAAATTATTGGTGTGGTTGGGTGCTCGTTTTGTAAGAAGCTAAGTCACTCGTTGAGATTATCGACTCTTCGTGAAATCGCTTCGTGCATCTGGCGGACGGTAACAGACACCGATGGTACAGGCTACAGTGGTCGACAAGTGCACTGCAATGCACAAAATTTCCGAGTCCGAACCGGTGTCTACAATCTGGGCTTGAAAACAATTTTTGATAGCAATTATGACACCGCCACCTCGAGAAGTTGACCTATCTTTTATAAATATAGTGAAACAGTTTGAAAGCGAGAGTTAGTTGTTCGTAACATCAGGCGATAACCAAGTTTCCGTGCCAAGAATAATATCGGCATCACAGCATTGAGTAACAGCACACAGCTTATCTTGTTTCTTTAACAGGCTCCGAAAATTCGATACGATTATGGGCAGTTTCCTATTGGTTACATAGTTTGTACGTCATTCGGTGCTGTCTGTCTCACGCCTTCCTAGTAGAATGACTTGGTCCTGTTAGCTGTCATATATATAAAGCTTCCTTCTAAACACAACCTTGTCAAATAGCAGCTTATATTTTTCGTCAGGTTTGCGTTCTGCTCGCACAAAATCCCGGAGCTTCTTTCTTGCGAACTGAATTCTGGGTGAAAAATCGTCTTCAATCCATACCCGGGGTGTCTCTAGGTCTTTAAGTTTGTGGGCGTTCCTCAGGATATTAGACTTGTCTTTAAAGTTCAAAAACTTTACAACTATTGGACGGATGCTGCACATTTTGTATTGTCCCACCCTGTGGGCTCATTCGGCCAAGGTTTTCTGATATAAATTCATTGATCACCTTTTCTGTATCTTTCCATTTCTCTGAAGACTCTTCTTCAATACCTTTAAAAATGAGGTTGTTTCTGCGCATTCTGTTATTCAGGTCGTCAAAGACCAGGTTTGCTTGTTGGGTTTGCTTTGACTCCAAGGTTGTTAACTGAGCGTGAGATTCACTGAGTGTTGTGTTTACACTGTTAACGTCCTCACGTAGGTTGTCGACTATATTAAAGCGATCCTCAAGAGTGGAGAGCCGTCTTTTCATCTCTGTGATGCTTGTGTGAATTTCTTTCAGTTTGTTAGAAGTTTCTTTTTGGAATTTTTCACTTGACAAGACTAGTTCTTTCACAAGCTTTAAGACTTGATCTAGTTTGTCCGGGCCTGGGTTTGTTTCTACATCGCCAGCGCAAACTAGCAAGTGCACGACACAAAACAAGGCTACAAGCAGACGTCCTCCTGGCTTGCACAAGTGAGACAGGCCCTGTGGCTGCAGCCATACAGTTGGCTGCGAGCGTGACCGCTTATTATGCGCTAAAAAAACAGCATATACAGGCACGGTACGAACAGACGTCAATACCCATACCACGTCAGTAATACATAAGTGGGATTTGCAGCCGATAACGAAAACAGTAATGACCGCGAAAAAGCAGTGGGGTGGCACTCACCTACAAAAATCGAGTAGGACCCGTTAGCACACGAAAACACGGCTGCAAGTCCCAGTGGGCGCTTGTATTCGCGGCTACTTGTAGGCAGACGAGAGGCGCTGTAGGTGTCGCTGACGGAGTCTCTTGCGCAGAGGGCGATGGTGGATCCTTACGCATGAGATAGCCGATACACGATGACTTTAAATCAGATGAAGCTTGCCACATGCAGCCGCCAGAAACACGCAGATCAAAACTGTCGGTGCTCCGACGGAAAGGCAGCATGCGTGGTTAACCTACAAAATTCGAGTAAGACCCGTTAGCACAGGAAAATACGGCTGCAAATCCACTGCCTTGCCTCCATGATCTCTCTTGTTAGCTTGTTTGTCTTCTGCCAGCAGAGGAAGGCGGCTTTCGCATTCCTACAAAGTCCATGTTAATGACAAAGCAAAAGCTAGTTTCCAGGAGCAAGCAGAACGGCTACATGAAGCGGGATATCCTCAAGATATCCTCAGATCGGTAGCCGTATGGATGATTCGCAAGAATCCTAAAAGCGTGCCGGAGAAATGTAAGAAAGTGGCAGTAATTCAGTACATGCACAGGACGCACATAATTTCAAAAACATAGGCAAGTGAGCACGTGTTCGAGTTGTATTTTCAGCCCCTAACAAGCTCTCAAAACTATGTACAATGAAAAACCCTTCCCCTGTAATAAAGCAAACCTGCACGAAGAAGCACAGAAGGAAATTGTTAAGTGCAAACAAGGTGTTGTTTACTCCCTGCCACTGTCTTGTGGTAAAGTTCACGTAGGTCACATAGGAAGGCGTCTAAATGACAGGCTACGAGAACACAACAGAAACCTAGAAAATGGTAAAGGTAATCTGTTTGAACACCATGTAGAGTGCAGGCCAGGAGTGTGTACACCAAATTTCATAAAATGTCAAGGCATTAACAAGAACAGGACACAGCTAACAAGAGAGATCATGGAGGCAAGGCAGATTAAAAGCCTGGAAAGCAAATGTGTGAGCATGCCTTCTGTATCTCTATCAAGGAAAGAATCGCTGTTTCTTCTATTGTGAAAAACTGCGCCGAAATAAACACACCACAAGACAGAGGACGGGACAAAGGCGCTCGGCGCAGTTTTTCACAATAGAAATATGAACCAACTAGCCCAAGAAACGGTATTAACGCTGTTTCTTGATGGAGGGAAACAAAAACTAGTATCTGTGGCGCTAGTGATTGCAGTGTGATACGACTGCGAGATGCATTCTGATGCAATCACCTTGTATAAAATGACGTATGTCCATGTAATAAACATCCAGCTGAAGTTGAGCGCATGTGTTGCCTTCTTCGTGTTGTCCGAGTTTTCGAGCGCTACAGTCTTTAAGATAATCTAGTTTCTTTTTCTTATGTTGTTTGGCTCACAGTCTCATTCTTTATTTCTTAATTGGCTTTTTGCCTTGTATAGCTATGTGGTGTAGGCAGAGGCTTTTTCTTCTTATTAATTTACAATGCGATTACCATGAAATTCGGATCAGATCAGTATAAGACGTCCAATGAATGTAGAAGACAAGTAGCGAAGTCTTTACATAGGCTGTTCTGAAGTTATTCGCCTAAGTTAAGAAAGAAGACTCTGCGGTATGTGCTGTTGAAGTTGCGGCAGCGTCACCCTAGCGTAAGGACTTCACGATGCGTGCCGCATGGGAAGGAGGGAAGTCCCAGAGGAAAGAAGGAAACCGCGAGGGAGCCGAAAAGACAGTTTGCACGTACTTGAGTACATCTTGAGTAAAGTTGACCTGTGTGAGATCGGTTGCACTTCCGCAGTGGCCTCAAGGCATTGCCGCCGTCCTGGCATTGCACTACCATGCGCACAAATACGAAGCTCCTCTCCTCCCCCACTGAAGAGCTGATTAGGGCTGCACTGCATAGTCGCGCAAGCTGACGACGTACGCCTATATAGTGTCGAGATCTGCACATCACGTCTGTGTAGACATTGTCAGAGGGCGCCAGCATGTTTTCCGGAACAGTTATGAACTTGGAAGGTGAGGATTGAGTCTGGTTTATCGCAAAAATGTTTTGCAATGGGCATTCTCGAATAGCAATCTTTTTTGTACGATGATAATTGCAGCCATTAGTTTTTGCTCGAGCTCTCCGCATAAGAAAGGAGCAAACAAAGTAAAATCCGAAACAGAAATATTCCATTTGCGTGACGTACTTGTAGAATCTCGGGTAACATCTCATTTATCTGGCGTCGACAATTTTTGTATAGAATGTATTGATTTCAGTAGCAGGGCAATTATACAGGAAGAAAGAAAATCGCGCACTCCACACAATAACACAATTTCAGCGAACATCCCGTTGTTATATGAAGACGGTTCACTTAGGAACGCAATATTATCATGTTAACTTGTTCATGCTAGAAGCCACCAGAACGCAGCTTAACAATTTTGCTTTCAAGTTTTTAATTGGAGGTGCTTCTAGAATTACCTTCAGTGTTTTAGCCATACGCCATTATTTTCACGTTGTTCGGTATTTTCGTGGACTATGATCACGTCTTATATCCAAGGTTCTTGGTCCCCATTAAACCTAAGGAGGTCAGATCAGCGGGAATTCTGTTTTCTGAAGAACGTGAAGCGGCCATCGCCTCTGCCTACTTCTCCCGTTCTCAGTGGCGAAACTGATCAGAACAAAGTTTGACTTGGAGACCTTTCGCGCTCTTCCTGGTTGACAGACTGCAAACATGAAACCGTGATGCTGTGACAGCTTGGTTTCAAGTACATTGCTCGTGCGGCTTGTATATATGACCTACATACTTCTGTCCTTCCTTGCCCTTCGTGTTCCCGCCAGAAACAAATTATTCTGTTCTTCGTGCTTTGCGATTTTTGAAGTGACGAAAAGTAAGCCAGAAGTAAGTTTGCAATTCTGTAATTTCAGTTGCTGTTGCCATAGTTCTCCTCGAGTGTCTCCAGCCTTGCCCTATGAAGCGCTTTTCTTGATCCCTAACTCAAAGAACAATAACTAAATACGGAGCAAGAGTCTCCTAAATACGCCATCCCCTCAAGAGGAGCATAGATCCATCCACTTTCTTGTTCGCATTAGGACAAGCCAAGAGAGAAGGCAAAGAGCTCTCATAACACTGATGCGGCTCGCAAGGCACCTCGATATGGAAGTGCTCCAGATTTGTACGCATCGATTTTCTATTAGGCGCCTCCCGTCAACGCGACGCTGTGGCGGCGAGAAACTGTTACAAGGAGAGGGGGAGATTCGCACTCGCCTTTGTTGCTAACGGGTCGATCACTCGGCTGCTCGGCTCTCCAAGAGCATTTGCCCGCACGTGATCGCCACAAATTGGCGCCTGCCGTTGTGGAAAGATAGGAACCACAGAAGACGAGAGAAGCTCTGGAAACTGAGTAAGCGTGGGGAAATCACAGGTAATATAGGTGGGTGGGGCCCAAATAAAGGCAATTAGAGAAAGGATGTCATTATCATTCTTAAGCACATCGTAGAAAATGTTATTTCGGATGTATTTATCACATTTTACCCTGTGTCTTCTAGCAGAGCGATCAATATTTACAGCTTAGTATAAACTATACACTGGGAGATCACTTGAAAATCCGGCCTTCATTAACGACTACCTATATATCCCTCAGATGACATGCCTTCGTCGGCATACTTCTTTTTTATTTTATTTTATTCCTAATAGCTCCTGAATTCTCTTGTCCCAGATTTCCGCACCGGTGATCTCATTTCAAAATAGTTCGGCAGGGACAATGTTATTTTTCTATTGGCAGGACTTTGCTGGGGCGTTGTCATTCTAAGCTTCAAGTGTGATAGTGAAAAACACTAAGAATGTGCTACAGTTTTTTTTTTTCAGAACGCCTCAACCCCAAATGTGTTGATATTGCTTGATATGGGTATAAATGGGAACTTATTGTGGGAAAATAATCCCCATTGTGTTCAACAGCGCAGATAGAGAAATTCTTATAAAGTACATTCTCTCAAGCTTCTGCGTACATTTCCGGCTCAGCCCTGCCGCGGTGGTGTAGTGGTTAGGGGGCTCAATTTCTGTTCCCAAAGATGCGGGATCGAATCACGACTGCGCGGCAGCTTTTCAATGAAGGTGAAAAGCCAGTGTGCTGTGTGATTCCAGTGCACGTTAAAGAACCCCCGGCAGTCGAAATTTCCAGAGTCCTCCCCTATGGCTTCTCTCATATCCTGGGTTGCTTTGGCCTTTAAACCTCACAAATCAAACCAAACCGTCTTCCTCTCGCTAGCTAGATCCATGTCGATAAGAAGAAAAAAACTATAGAGCCTTGATTTGAAGTTTATTCTTAGTTTCCTCATACAGAAACTAAAGGACCCCGAACAAAAGGAGGGTACTTGCACCTGACATGTCGTCAGGTTCTGGCATTTAGACACAAGATGACGACTCGTTAGCGAGGGCAGTTCTCTAGGCCGACCATCTTTTCATGTGTTAAAGGCACGATGCCACACTGTCTCTTCCGACCAATGTGCTTCGCTGGCTTCCCTTCGCCCGGCACGCTGTCACACCGAGACATTTGTCCTGGCTGCGTGGCTCTTGATTTGGATGCCTGCTGCGCGCTTTTTGCCATTTATGTCGAGACCAGTCTGCGTATTTTCTAACTGAATGTTTCAGTATGCTGCTTCATGATTCATAAAAATAATTTGGAAGCATAAACTCAAGGCAAGCGTGGATGAAGTCGACTGCCCTGAAGTGCGACTGTCAGGGCAAGTTGTTGGGCGAGTTGGTGGCGTTTGTCCATCGTTACAGCGCGACAGACGAGAGAGAAGGAAGAAACACAATGCTGTGTTCTGTTCTCCTTTTTCTCCGGTCTGTCACGCCTTAACTATTTAACAACTTGCTTCTATCACATGCTCATCTTTGTTTCATGAAAGAATCACGCGTGTATCTCGCTCAGTAAAAATCTTATTTTGTATAACGTACTTCAACGTATATGTTATTTATTCTGTTTTTCATTTCTGTGTGCCCCACTCCTTATATAATACCCTCTAATGAGGGTTTTTATGGTATTAAAGTGAAGTGAAGTGAAGCATTGACTCATTCGGAAGAATACGCAGCATCGACGTGACTGAAACCTGATTAGGCAGAGGGGACGCGACGTACTTAATAAGTTAAACGCGGTGATTTAGAAGAAAGGTTTTCAAGTCACAGAATAGAGCCCCTGATACTTGTTTCACGAGCTGAACAGGCCTCACCGCTATTAACGGACTCTCGTTCAGTGAGTGTAAGCGCACGACTTGTGCTATCACTTGGGCTCGCAGTGTGCTGACTAGATTAATCGACGCGTAGGCAATTAGTGCCACGGAGTACGGGCACTAATTTTTGCCATGCTGTAAGGCTACTAGGTAGCACTCCTAAGGGCACCTTAAGGATTCCGCTAAGATGTTTGGATGTCGTTGCAAGTGTACAGCCAATTACTATGCATTGCGCGAAATGCAAGGTGCGTTCTTACTATAGGGTAAATATTTTTCTTCGCTTTTGCATCAGTGCTGCGACTATGTGTTTACAAGGAGTTGTAACTCTGAAAATAGCGCCGATGCAAGCGAGCGCAAAGTTGTTTCGGTATATAGGCCGACGCATCCAGCTAGTTGTTGGCAGTGATTCCCTTTCCTCCCTACTATAAGTGACAAACAAAAAGTGACCATCATCATCTCATAGGTGCGGAACGTGTAGTCAGATACCGGCCGTAAAATATATTCAAGAAAACGTGTTAACATTCTCCTAGTACAATATAGATTCTCCGTATTGAAGGGTGTGAAGCCACAGAGTTAAATGCTACCGTCAGAGGCGCCCTTGCGGTTTCTCTTTCGCGTACAGGCACTTTGTTGCTCGCCTTAACCATAACGTAATTTGTGCCTATATTGCCTAGTACACAGTCGCGAGTTACAGCATATCTCGGAAAGATTAACCGACATAGAATGCCCCATTTGAACTAGGCCCGACATGTCTGCATGCATTGGAGCAGGCGTATATCTGACTCGAGTTACAAGTGCTCATGCGTGTTCGAGTGCCATCTCAGGTAAATTCTTCGCTTTGACAGCTTTTGCCGATCAATCTGTTATCACATGCGGTATCCTCCCGTCACTCAGCAGGCCGACTAATCATTACCCGACCGTTTCATCTCCCAACTACCAACTCAGAGGTATACCCGCGATTTTGAAGCGAAAGCCTTACTGTCTATCTGCGGCGTGTTTTGCGTACGCCGCAGTTTGACCTTCAGCGGCGCGCAGCCTGCTCGCCGCCCGCTTCTTCGCATGTTTGGCACACGAAGTGGGTCGCGCTCCTTCCTTCTCCTTCTGCTGCTGCTTTGCTTCTTCTACATCGTACACCTGCCTCTTCTACACACACCGGGCAAACTTCATTCGTACCGGTACATATCTCTGGTCTCCATGGATGGACGGATGGAAACAAAAATTTATTTGCCACATACCTGAGATGTCCGTGGCCCTTACTGAACACTTGTGCGCCGTGGTCGATCCTTGGTCCTGGATGCCGCCCTCACTGCTGCCATTGTGGCTCGGCGTACGAGAAATCGTTGCGCTTCCTCGCTGGCCAGCAAGTGCTCCCACTGCGTCACACTCGGTTTGTTTAAGATGGCGTCCAACTAGTCTGCCTCGGGTCCATGTCGCATGTTCTAGTGTCATGAGCCGTGACACCACGGGCATTCGTCTACACATTGCGCGAAGGGAATCTTGTGTAATTTTTGTAGATGCGGATAAGTAGCGGTTTGTAATCTGCGTGAGTCTACTGCCTCCTCTTGGGTAGCCTTTTGTGTGGGGCTGAGTAGCGTTTCGGCTGGCTGCCCCAATGATCGACTATTTTAGCACATGAGGGTAACAGGGTCATGCTCGTGGTGCATTGCTCAGTCTTCTGGGTCGACGTACGCTCGCGATAACTTGTCTGCCGCTTCGTTGCCCCCCATCCCCTCCTGTTCCGGGACCCATGCTATGCTATGTTTAGTGTTTGTTCAGTCTTCTCGTCGTTTGTAGATTACAACTGGTGATAGTGGTGGTTCTGCTCCTCGCGCAGTTTCGGCTCGCTTGTTTGGAGTCGGAAACCACATGACGTCATCAATTAGCTATGCGCCTCACTGAGCATGCGCGGTGCTTTCCAGCTTCTGTGTCACAGCAGTGGCGTCATTGCGAAGCTGTCACCAGGTAGCCCACGCCTATATTTTGCTGTCGATGCGAACAAGAAACACGTTATCTGGACCAGATTTCTATCGGACATCGCCTACGAAGCTGAATCCTCAGGCCTGCGCAGTTGGACCCTCCCTACACTGCTTTCCGTGAGCCACCCTCATTTTTACGTCAGGGACTTCAACGCGTATAAATACGAACCAGAGCTGTTAGTGGGCATGGTGTGAACTCAACGAACATATACCTTACAAGCCCTTTCTTGTTTCTCATCCAAGTGAGGGACAATCATCCTGCTCACGCGTTCCGCAGTGATGATGTCTGCCTTTTGCTTCTGCCGTACCCGCGGCCCATAATCGCAGTGCTCTTGGAAACTTACCATTGTTTAGTATACCTGCTGTATCCTGGTAGTAACTTGGCTAATCCGGATTCCAACACTAAAACAATAGTTAAAAAATATTCCCTGAACTGAGTGACGTAAGAAATTCATAACTTCTGTAAAACAGCACTTAGTCTAAACAATTGACAAGTAAGCCCCAATTGAAAGAAAACTGGACGGGCTCACTTCAACAGTTACAGAAAACTCCCAGAGGCTCAATAAATTACAGAACACTGTTGCGATTCTTCTCTTAAGAGTTGACGACTATGAAAACAGAAGCAGAGGAAACAACATAATTGTGTATGACCTGGAGAAAACGAAATGCGAGCAACATCAGGACTTTGAGGCATTTGTGCTTAAAGACATTATCGAAGACCTATTAAACATGTCCGATGTGGCCTTCGAGAGAATCCATGGAAATGGTAGGCCCGCAGATGACGAATGCCGCTGCTTAAATTTTAAGCTTGTAGACGGAATGGAAAATAACAAGGGAGTTTCGGCGCTACAGCAACCTAAAAGATGCAAATTACAGTATCTCGGAAGACTTTTCACCGTGGGTTCAGTCGATAAGCGAGAAGCTATGAGCAAGCACCCAGCAGGAAAAAGCAAACGACAATAAGGTTATGCTGCCCTTCAACAAACTTAAGACAAATGGAAAACTACTTCGATGGACGAAACCCTTCAGAAAAAAATTAGTGATGGCTTAGCTTGGTTAAGCCTGGATATCAGAAGCAAAAAGGTTCAGCAATACCTTTGCTTAGCTTGTGGTTCCTTGACGTAGTTGGCACACTACACACACTTTCAAATAGATTGTCTGGGAAGCGAGGCTGAAACTCACGAGTAGCATAGCCAAGCTCACTCACCCGAATGTTAAGGTCCACTTTTCGTAAACGGTTAACCTCATCGTCACATCTAGTGTTCTTCCCGGCAGTAAAACGCACCCGTCTTGCTGCGTCACTCATACGTCTCTTTTCCAACCGCTCGGCACGATGTTCTTCACTTTCCTCGGCCCGCCGCCTCCTGTTGTTTTCATTCCGCCGTGCAGCAGTGGCTTCGGCCTGAGCAGCAGCACCCGATGCCTGGTCTCCTGTAATTCTTTTCTTCGCCATGCCGACGGCTTGAAAACCTAGCGCAATGCATCATTCTTCCTCTTCCTCTTCTTCTTCTTCTTCTCCTGTGACGTCACGTGGTTTGCGCATGCGCAGCTGTGGCTTTTTGTAACGACGGAGCAAACGCGAGACTCCGAGTTGACTAGCCTAGTGAAGCTTTTCGCTTCAAAAAGTACAGGAGGGAGTATCAGCAATGGAGCAGCAGCTCGACCTCTCGCTGCGTTTTGCCTACAAGCCAAATCTACTACTCCGGCCGACGTCGCTCGCCGTGAAGAAGTGGCACGTAGGAAAAATGAAGCTGAGAGAGCTTAAGGAGCGATGAAAACTCCTGAAGAACGCGAACGAATACTTCCAAAGTGACGACGCAAGGCGATGGAGAGGAAAGTGCGACGAGAACAACAGAGAAACGGTTCGGTCTCATCCACGAACACTACTGCTTTTGCTTTATATACCTTCGCGATTTTGTCACTCACAGCAACGGCACCGACAACGCTGCGCCGACGCCAGATTTTATTCAGATGGATGATTTTGAAACCATCGCGTTGAAAATAAGGCCTATGGTGCACAGCATGTAATGGAGTATTAAGCAAAGCTTTTCGCGAGTAGCATGCAGATATTTCTAAACAAGCTGTGATTTTCTTGGGAAATAGCATTGAACTGTGTAGAAGCGGTATAACCTAGAAGTGATGTTTTTCAACAATACTAATACCTACTACAGTGGAAGGGGACTGCACTCGCCAGGTGAGAGGACTAGACAATTCTATACTAAACTGAAGAAGATAGATTTCAGTGAGGGATAAGAAGAACGACCTCTCCCATATTTCTTATAAATTACTGCTAGCTTGAGGAAGCAGCACTGTACACTTGTGGCTTACGGACAGAAGTAGTGAATAAAATGACGCGGACAATAATGACATACTGCTTAGGAATTTCGGTTAGAGTGACCAAGACAGGGTATATGAATTGACCCTGCGCCGAAACTCTGTAAGGTTGCCTCAAACGCAAGGGTGTAATGAAGAAAGGTTGCCAACGCGGTCTGCTGGTGTGACCTGTAGCCGCAGAGACGACGCCATATCATCAGTCACGTTGGCCACCGTTCATTGCCTATGCAGCACGCGGACAGCGGCACTATCGTTGACGTCCACTTGTTAGGTCTGGTGGGCGGGTGGTCATTAATCATCACCGCAAGCTTGACTTGCCCACTACAGTGCATGGCCCGTCTGGACAGTGCCGAATTTTCTGAAGTGAGAGACCTTCATGAAAGTTGCATTTTAATCTAAACTTGACGCTTGAGGTTGCAAAGAGGCATCTGGACGCAGAAAATGATACGGGAAAAACGTGTTTGCGTGTATTTCGAGCAAAGCAAGTCATGTTTATTTGTCAGTGTGGCCTAAAAAGAGCGATGAAGTGAAATTGCAGTCTGCAGTCTAATAGCTTATAGTGAAGTGGTGGCCCTCAGCGAATATAGCAGCTCTGTTCAGTGTCTCCTAAGTCCCTGCCCTTGTTCCTTTTATGCGCTGCGATCATATAGAGGTGTAACAAACAAGCCGATCAATTAGTTCAGGGATACGCGCTAGCCATGAGACCGATGGTCGACACAAAGCAAGCGCAAAACTGACTCTTTGCACCTGCGGCGCTAAAATTTGGAAAGTCTTTCATTTCACTGAGATGACAGCAAGCCTTTCTTTATGCCACTCCATGCACTTGGGGCAAATAGTGTTATGTTAATGTGAAGGAGACGTGATTATGCTTATTATGTAATAAGCGGCGAATGCTCTGCAAATGGCATGCTGGTAACCTAAATACGAGTATAGCACATACAGCTGAAATCTTGCATCGGGAAAGTGCTGCTATATGTCCTGTAGTCTCTGCTGCCAGTAGAATTGTGCCATAATACGTGCTTCCTTGGGGTTCGCTATCTGCACTGTATGAGACATCGTCGCAGTGCGCTCAGGTCTGGTGACCGCTGGAAAACGACCATGCAGCCTTCTTTCTCCTATATGTGCTAGCAATTCTTCATATTTGCCATGGTGAACGTATGCCTGATTTCGGACATAAGGGCTTCTTTCAAGTCGAAAAGCAGCTCATCTTAGGGAATGTGATTTATAGATACGCTGACCACTCGCACGATGTGTGATGATTTCACACCAAATTGAGGTTGTCATGAACGTAATTTGTGGCGGTCATAAGCGTCATTTTCACCAAATACTGATATGTCTGGCTTGAAAGACCACGGTACGAACTTAACCACTGGGTGAAATCGATACAGTGGTGTATACTAGGGGACGGTCAGTGCAAACTGCGTAAAATTGAGGAAAATTTAATTTGTTGGAAGGCAAGCCTCCTGCAAAAGAAGAAAACACTATTTCGCCAACCTAAGTCAGGCCAAACGGCCAGTCCGCTTACGCTACTGAAAAACACTGAGCGATAAAACGTTGCCTCTGAAACAAAACAGTTCTCTCAGTACCAGCCCCGGTCTCTTCAGGAAGATAATCTCGGGAAATTTTAGAATGTGGTCAGTGGGATTCATCTTATTAAAATACATTTGTCTTTTTGATGACAACAGGGAATTTGTAGGCACGCAGGTTCAGTGAGGAAGATGCCCAGTGCTTGCAGGCCGCCTCCGTCTATTGAGTGAGGCCCGCTAGCCGCGGCCAGTCAGCAACGAGAGAGGACTGACGACTTAGTGCTGCTGCCTGGCTCGGTTGCTGGGACTGTTCTCCAAGCCAGCGCCAACGAGATCTGTCACCAGGTGTTGATCGATGCTGGGGAGGTTGGCAGGTTCGGCGATGGAAAGGGCACCTAGAGCCGCACGGGTGACAAGCGGAGAGGAGACGAGGTTGACGGTACAAAAGGAAGGCCGGATTCTGAAATGCGTGCGCCTTCAAAACTGATGACAAATGACACCTGGTTCAACGAACACAGCAACGCTGCAGCTAGCTTGAGATGGTGGGGATGCAACTTAGTCTGGCGAAGGTGGGCGCGTCGCTGGTACAAGATCTCGTCGGCACAGACTTGGACTCACCCCGAAGTACTTCGGTGCCCTTGAATGACGCTGCAATGCTTACTATAAAACCGTTCGCGGCTGATGCTATTCATGTGCCCGAGGTTGCTCAGGCATCGGTGACGCCACAAATCACCTGTCGCCCCATTTTCATCCCTACATGTCACGACATCCTCCGGACAACACCTAGTTTGTGGCTCCATCCCTCTCTCTGCCTCCTGAGCCACGTCGACGTAGCCCCGCAGCGCCACACCTCTAATGGTACTTGGCGCCACGACGTACCCTTAGGCCCTATATCAAAGCTGGCATCCATACCGTAACGATAGGTTGAAGGGTAGAGGGACGAAATCATGAACTATGGCGGTTGAGGTCGCGGTGAAGCCTCGGTCGAGAGGCTCTTCGTCTGTCTACCAGTCGTGGGTCCCGGGACCTTCTACTGTTTATAAGGATGAATGAGAGGCGACATAAATTAGGAACCCTTACTCTATACATGCCGTATCAATAAACCATCCAAGGAACCTGATGAGCCCTTGAAAACTGGTCGCTCCGATTTGAAAAAAAAAAAAAAGAAACTGATGCAAGAGAAAATACAAGCATTCCCTAGGTCGATGTCACAACTGAAGAGTCCGTGAGTGCACCGAAGGAACTCTTTATTGGGTTGACTTGCGCCCGCAAAAGAAGTAAGCGATTCGGCGGCGATGATTTCAACAATCGTGCTCGGCGGTCGTCGAACAAAGAAGGCCCGTCTTACCCGTCTACGCTCAATTTAAAGGCTGGCGAAGAAACGCCGAGATAAAGCCGCAAACGGGGACTAGCACAACCTTGAACATTGCAGAAACGCGCACGAATGGTTAGAATATTCGAGACACATCTCGGCGCATTTTGTGCGATGAAATGATACAGCATCGTCTGAGGACAACAGGCATGAATAACAAACAACACATAATCGATACGTGCGCTAGATTCACAGTGATAGGGCCCCGTGGCTGCGGCTGTGTAAAAAGAACAAAGAAAGATTCGAATGATTCACGGCATTATTTTGTTATTAATTCTACGGCCACTGAACCAGTCACCAACCAGTCTGCTTGATTCATTGCAAAAATTCTCAAGAACTGCGTAGGCCAAAAACAAACAAAGAAACGGAGACCTCCTTGTAGAAAGCGGAATCAAAAATCACAGAGGCACAGTGCTGCCTTTGCAAAACCTTGTAGTGTTGAGTGTGCAGGTAACCCTTCACTGCACCCTCACCCCCACAAAGGCCGTCTTTTCAGAGCACGAGCTGCTACAAAGTACTGATGCAGAAATAGAAGAACTAGCAGATCAAGGCGTAATCGCAGGCCGTTGAATTACCACCAGGAGGAATAACACAGAGGTTAAAACAAAACAATCGTCCCAACATTTATCATTACAAGTTTATCAGAATCTATCTATGCCGCATACTTTAACTGCACAATCCGCCCCATCATACTGAACCTACGATGGTGTTCAAATGTCGGCGCTTCGGAAGAAGCTTGTTAGCTTGCCGGGAGAAGTCTACTAGTGTCTCGAGTGGAGAAGACAAACATACTGGAGAAGCGTGAGCGCACATTGAAATACGTCAACTGTAGCGGCAACATAGCGCGTACTCCAGGGCGTGCACAATCTCGAAAACAGATAAGGATACTGTAAGTTTGAAAAAAAAAAGACAGAAAATCTGCCCTATCTTGAGGCAAAAAAACGTCTTTATTTCCATCTGAAAGGCATATTCTCTGAAGCGGTGACCGGTCACCTCCTTCCGGTACAGTCGGCACTCAGGTAAATCCTTTGAACCTAATGTGCAGGTCCCCACCTAGTTCACAGAAGCTCGTCGGACAGACCCCGGGTCTGAAAATCTCACGAGAAGACCACGTGATCAGCGCCGGAGGCCTTCATTTGCCGCTGGCAGCCTCCTCGGCGCCAGACAGCCAGGACAGCACTGCTGAACTGGACCTGTCGCACAACCCCAATAAAAAGCAGCTGCTATTCCTAGAGACTCTGCCTCAGGAGCAGAGCTTGTTTCAGCGGTGCCAACAAAAAAAATTCATCAGTGACTCAGCACAGCTAGGAAGGATATAAGTAGCAAAATCTCACCTAGGAGCCTTTTTCGCTCCGCGTCTTGACGTCGGCGCTTGGCAAGACCTTCTTCCCGCTTTTCTGGCGTCTTGTACGCACGCTTAGCCTTACGTGTTTTATTCTATAGGCTGTCGGGTGCCCGACGCAGCTTCTCGTGTCCGAAGATGCCGCGCACTGTACGCGAGCTCACCGTTTCTTCATACACAGTGCACCTGAGTAGCAAGCGCACATGCTACGTATTTCGTAAAGCACCTTAAGGCTCCCCGTTTGGTCATAAATCGCTTATAAATTACAATAAGGATGCTTGTGATAATATTTTCTTATATAAAACTTCTTTGCAATTGGTTGTGTGCTATATCGTTGAATTACAAATATCTGCGATTAAGCATGTTTACAATAATACTTGGACACAATGTGTTCATGATGCAACAACGATCTTCACTGTAAGTTGTTTGAGACTGCTCTCCTTTTTTTTTATACGATATAGTTTTTAGAGAAGCGTAACCTTTCTTAAACTGCAGCATCCGTTTTTGAGAGGTATGGCAACTGTTACTGAATTTGAATCAGCAGTGTATGAATTTTCGAAGTACTGGGTGATTCTGAACAAACAGACGCCTTTTTTTTTTTTACTTCGGTTCCTCAAGAAAAGTTGTTGTTCGAACTGGACACGTTAGTCTTCCCTCTTTTATAATTCTATGGATCAGCGCCTATGTCAAATATAGCCAGCAAGTTTTTTTGTTGCGCGATTGCGGTCCAGACATGCTACATGAGATTTTAGTGGTTCTCCAATGCAGTGTTGTGTTTTTAATCTATGTAAACGACATTCGTGGGTGCTGTTGCAAAAGATGTATCTGTTAAGCTATTCGCCGACGACTGCGTTATGTCTAAGGAAATAAGGAATGATTGCGTCTGCCTGTGGGTACAAAAAAAACGCGCGTCGAGACGTGCGTCATCATTAGCTATTCACGGCAAAAATTTCTGGAGTAATCCAGCATCTTTTCATCGTTGCCGCCGTGTGATGAGTAGGGAGTGACGCCGATGCGCGCAAGACTACGCGCTCTCCCGAGCGAAGAAACGGAGACGTTTCTCCAATGCTCTGGAACGTTCTGCACAAATGCCGCATTGACTGGCTAGTTTCGGTAGGAAGAAAAACCAACTTAGACAAAGCAGATCGGTTCCTTCACGCATCTATGAATTGATTTTGATAATGAGTTTCTGTTTCTTTAGTCGCCGCAAGGTGCTCACCCGTATCAATGTAGACGTTTCACAGCGCAGCTGTTAGGAGCCCGTTACTACTAGAGCGACGCCGGAGTCGGCGTAATTGATTGGAATTGCTATAGCAGAGGACCACGCTTCACAGTTGGCACCGGCTAATCCGGGGTGCAGGATTCTGCGCGCCCTCCCACAACCCGCCATGGACATGAAAAATGCGGCAAATGGCAGTGATGACATCTTGATAAACCCATTAATGCTATAGCGACTTTAATTAGAAGTGCAGGTTCAGTTTTCCAAGATAGAGTGCCCTACTGCAACCATTGCAAGGTATTGCAAGCATATTAGAAGGATACTACTGTGATGCCTGCAGAGAGAGGTAGACAGCGGCAGAAAAAGGGAAGGTGGAAATCTAAGACAGAAAGCGGAGGACATGTGTTTACTCGATGGTAGCGGGTGTTGAGGACAACCCAGAGGGCTATGGAACGAAAAATGGTAGGGGTAACATTAAGAGATAGGAAGCGTGCAGAGTGGGTCAGAGAAATAACTCAAGTTACCGACATTGTTTGTTTTTTGTTTTTGTTTTTTCGCACAACAGACACGCGTCCACGACGTTCACGAGGCGCTCGAGACAAGGTCTTCGAAACAAGGTGGCGGCGTTGGCACCTGTCACGAATGCACATCATTTTAACAATCAAGAAGATGGTAAGAATTGAGTGTTAGATGAACAATGGTTGTGCGGGACAACCACGTCTAAAATCCTTTACTCTCCAGTTTAGGCACCGCAAATATTACTCTGAATCACTTTGTGCGCAGCGTAGGAGGAATAGGAAGCAGGAAAAATACGAAACTGGCAGCCGAAGTCACCGCTTCCACGTAGGTTTGCAAACAACGCAGGACTACACTTTCTGGGTGGACCAGGCGACTGTCATCGCGAGACGTGTTGCGTAATCTATATGTAGTATAATAGGTATTTTACGTAGAGAAATTTGCTTAAGAGAACTTAAATACAATGAGAGCAGTAGTGAGAAATAAGGTGCCAAAAACAAATTCTTTTTTTTTTCTTTTTTCTAAGCGGTTTTTCCGCGACCGACAGATGGCGCCATATGTCCAAACTTCTCTGATTAGCCCTATCGGTGAAATGTTTCGGAGGAAAGTACGTGGCGCAGCTTTTCTTCCCTCGCTGAACAGGTGAACTAGACAGCATAGGCGTATGGGACAGCGAAACCGGTCTGCTAAAATCGTGTGCGCTCATAAAAAGCATCTGCCGGGTGCTTGTCTGCCACTTAAAACTAGCATGAACAGGGCGTTTTTGTTAGTAGTGAATATCTGAACTGATTTCTTCTGAGTGGTACTAGCTCATTATTCATTTGAGTTGCTTCTTTCGACGCCCGGTGTAATTAGGGCTACCGAACACTATTGATCTATCCCAGAACTGCGGTAATGTAGTATTCGACATTGCGCTGCCGTACATTAGTTTTAAGCGATAGTTTACGGAGCTCATCAGCTTGCCTAGTGGATGTGCGCCGTGACGGGTTTACGCAAGGCTTAGCGCTGCTGCTGAGGCAACTCGTAAAGTTGTGCCTGAGGTCCGCCACCTAATCCAGCGGCCACAGTGGTGTTCCTGGGTGCCTCGTGGACGCTTCACAAGTTTTCGTATGGCGCTTTAAATTCAATGGACAAGATGTGAAGCACGCCTCATTCTTTCAAGCCACAGCATTTTAATAGCAATGTGTCGTGTACCTGGCCGAGTGAAAGTGTGCATGTGTTGTAAGACTAAGTATGTTTCAGTGTCATGCAATGTCTCGCCATGCCTAATCAATTTTTTATTAATGTGCGGAGCATATGCGGTCATGCTAGGTCGTGTGTGACGAGATTTCTGGCTATCGACAAAGAAGACATGGCGTTGCCTCGCCGACCGTTAATATTATTCCTCATTCGTAAGATTCAACAGACATCATGAGAGAATAATGAAAGGGTACACTGGAGCGCGACACGCTCCATCGGGCGCTTCTCTAGAAATTCGACGAAAGTTGTAGCGCGAGAGCTATGATGGCTTTCTTTGTTATACTGGCATACTTAGAAACCCTGCGTGCGAGCAGCAAATAGTCGCCTATAGTCGCCGAAGCGAACGAATTGTAGCGTAGGTGCATCATCTTGGTGTGCGAACCAGTCCTCCAAGAACTAGAAGAACTATCGAAACGCGTGTCTCGCAACATTGCACGGAACGAGCAGCAGCATACAATGGGGATGCCTCCATGGGAAATCTCCTTTTTACGCCGAGGCCGCCGTCGCAGCTTTGCTGTCAGAAAGGAACTCGTACTCCGAAAAGATCGGTCTTGCGTAAAAGAAAAGAGAACAGAACAGAAACAAGCTTAGCGAAACCACCGAGACGCACGGCCGGCTTTTCCAAACTTCATTGGATAACAGCGCACCCGCAAAGCTTCGCATTGGCGGAATAGCTATTGTGACGCCATCCTCTGCTGGCGTAAGAAGGGCTCTGCGCATCAAACTCGCAGAAGCGTTTTCTTGTCCTTCTTTCGGGAATGCTTGTAGAGCTCTCTCGCAACTTGGAAGACCGTGTATCGGCGCTCGAGACGGGAATCCAGGCGGATACGATAGGATTGCCGCATTATTCGCTCTACTGCGCCGACGAAGCCCAGTAGCGTGCTCCGTTTCTACGAGCTGCTTTTTGTTTTCTTTAAGGACTCCATGTAACGCTCACGACTCGACGTTGATCATTTTGTATTTCTTGCAGTCTTTATATTGGCGCGTCGTCCTTCGAGCTTCGCTTTCACTCAATTTGTTACATTTCCCTTTCTTCCCTGAGGAATCGCTGTAGAGGTATCGAGGTATCACCCCCTGCTACGAATGGTACCGCCTTTCTCGTGCCTCTAGGAGCGTGGATTTTACAGCGCATTTTCAGCCTTTTGTAAGGCCATATAGCAGGGCTAAACCATGATTTTTCGACGGATTACGGCACAAGGCAATTTTTGCAGGTAGAAAAAGAAAAAGCGACGAGAACTCTGTCTCTACTCTGCCGCCTACACACGCAAGCCCGGTACAAGTGTAAAAAAAATGTAATAGTGTGTTTCACTGCTCAAACAATTAATTTGAACGCCTTCATAAAGGGTAAAAATGGAATTGTTACACGCCTGTTTGGTCGAGTTGGAACACTTTTAAAGATATCGGTGCCTTTCAACGCACTAATACCAAGGCAAAATGCAAAGATTGCGCTGCAGTGCTTCAGGCCTAAACATGCGTCAATTGCAAGGCAGTGATGATCATCAATATATATAATCAACAAAGTCCATCCTTATTGAGTTTTCTCACAGTTGTAATTTTTGTTATCGTTTATCTGTCCTGAAGTAGCCCGATGTGCTTCTGATAGAGAGGAGGTGCTTCCGAGTGCCGCTCCCTTTGCCATGCAGTTAATTAAATGCCGTAAATGTGAAAGCGCAATCGATGGCGGTTCTACTCGAGTACATACGGTAACCTCAGTTCAGCTTCGCAGGCCAGCGCGACGTGTTTCGCCCACGGCGCACGTACTATGGAATGGACTCGCCTCCGCTGCATCGATAGGAGGCCCACTTGGTGGGGTCCCAACTCTCTCTTCTGAGTCAGCGGTACGGGCTTACTCCTAGGCGGGCCGTTTTTCTTGCGCGGAGGAAACCCCGATCAGCGGAAGGCTTGCAAGCGTCGTAAGCATCTCCGTGGCTTGCTTCAGCTCCTTTTTGGTTACACAGTTTCATACTCTGAAACACAGCCTGATTACCGCGAATATAGTTCAGAAAAGAAGGGGCCTTTGAACAATAATACTTCCCCATCTCATAGCTTATTCCATCTCTCGATCACTGCTAATACGGTATCATGCTGCACTCTTTAATATCCTGCATCGGGATCCGGATCGATGAGTAAATTACCACGTTCAGCCAAACGCGCACTTACGTCTAGGTGACACTGTACCCTTCTGCAAATGCTTCAGGTGCGTCTTGTGCATTCCAAATAGAGAGAATTCAGTTGTTTATCTCTCAAAAGGGCTCCTCTGGCCTCGAGGCCCCCGAACTGGGGAGCAGGGAAACTTGTAAAATGAAAAATCTGCATGTATATATGCGCTGTGACATGACCCAATGATGAGAAAGCCTGATGCCCAGTATTTACTAACAAGATTTAGTCAAGACTGCAATAGTTTGAAAAAAAGGAATGACGTGGTCAAATTCGATTTTTTTTTTTCGCGCTTCATGGCTCTTCAACGGACAAGCCGCGACGCCCCCATACGGTGCTCAGGAGGCTGTTCGAAGCCAGAGGTTCGACATTTCGATTTTCTTTTCATGTCCCCATGCATCATAAAATTATGGCAACAGCTGTTCTGAAAATAGCAAACTTTTCCGCGAAGCAGTCTACGAGGAGCTAAACGCCACCACCAGCTATAGGCTGTGCCTGGTAGCCGACTAGCGGCTGCAGAAGCATAACCAATACCGCCACAAATTGCGTTGTTTACGGAAACAAAAAGCCCATGTTTGTTCCGAATTGGCGGCGGCGCCCTTCATACCTGCGGTTACATGTTAACGCTAAATTGAGATACCCTCAGCCGTCGGAGCCTCTTCCGTTGCCAGGGAGCCGCAAAAGAATGCGTATATGGGATCGCGTTGGGAAAGTATGGATGCATAGTATTGCGCTCGAGAGCAGAAAGGTGTCGTATATACATAGATGCTGCCTTTTCGTACATAACAATAAAAGGCCTGAAGGTTATTGCGATCCTCTAGGTTCTGACATCTTAGTCAATGTATCCGGAGTTGCTATATCGCATGCGGCCGAATGGCACCGCTTCTGCAATCTCCCTTTCGCTCGTGCAACATATCGATGCATAATAAACGGCCAGTGGCTTTCCTTGGCATAACGTATTTACGGGTCGTGTCTGTGCATAACACAGGTGAGACAAGCAAGCAGTCTCATCGGCTGCATAAGGAAGTGCCTCCCTTGGGTGTTTTGTCTGCCACACTGTAGAAACATGTCTGAGATCATGATAACCAGTCCGCTCCTGTCGATAACAACTCTAGAGTTTGTGTTCTGCACACAAGCTTTCCCCTGTTTGAGCTAAGCGGTTATTTTATGTGATATAGGCTCTCCATGTGAGGCTTCCTTTGATGAGAAAGCATTACCAGCACCACTAAGCGAAAATCCTTCCACCCCTATGTAAATTGGTAATACTGCGTAGATTCAGGGTGGAGCGTGATGAAGACGGCTACGCGAAATAAAAAAAAGTGAACAAGGATTGAAGGGGCGGCTGAGCCCTAAAGCCAGTGTTTCAAAAAGAGTACCTGTTTTAGAGTGGCATCACGCTCGCCCCTGGCGTGGTTTATATATGCTTTTGGTTTCTAAGGAGGAAAGCAGAAGATACAGGAAGGGAAGAACGCGTCACTAAATTTGCTACCACTTTTACACCCCTCTCACACGAGCAAATTAATTCTCATTCGTATCGAATGACATTAGCATCTAATGTCATTATTCTCCTGCTACACAAGAAAATTTATTGTCATTAGGTTCGAATGACATTTTTCATGGAATGCGTTTGGGGAACTCATTCGCATTCGATCGCGTACCGAATGTTTACTCTTGACGGCAGATACGCAGCAGAAACAAGTAACGCAACAACATACTCTGCGCACAGTGAAATTTAAAAATTATATTTCTAGAGTTTTGTATTAAAACTTGTTAATTTAGGTGTAAAATTGCAGGCTCTCGCGGAACGTCATTATTCTCGGTCACAGCAGTGGTCGAGTCATGGCAGCGACTTATGATCATTTTGGGCTCTGTGTTCCTTGTGGCCGCATCTCCCCGTATATTTATCTTTGCTCGCGTCAAGCTTCGACCCCCCGTGGTGGTGCGGACGTGCTGCATATGCACTGCGCCCCCGCCCTGGTGGGAACAGGCTGGATTGTATGAGCACCTTGGCTGGAAAAAGCCCATTCCTCGAAACAAAAAAACCCCAAACCTTATGATGCAGGAGGCCTTGCCTGGGGTAGCCGTAGGATGATGATGGTCGCAGGTTGAGGTCTGTACCCTCAGGGAGGATCTCACCTAGTGCATCCTTCCTTCCATTTGACAAGGCAAGTTGTGACTGAGTGCCTCACCATTTGGACGTCAATTGCGTGCTCTGCGTGTCTCCGTGCGTCTCTGCACTGTGTATCCTCACTCCGCTGTGTTCAGTCATATTGTTTGTTTACATTTGTGGGTGACTCGATACTTGGCTTGGAGGCTTACGGCTAAAGTGCTACAGCGCCACCAAAAGTAATTTTGTTCGCTTGAATTATCGTACAGAAATGTTTTTATCAGCTTTAAAATGTTACACAGTGATTTCAAACACCTTTTATGCGCTTTGATGTTCCTTAAGTGCAGTATTTGTTTATAGCTGATCGTAATTGCCACCATTTGCGAATGACATTATATTTTACCGTGTATCACCGAAAGAAACCGAATGGCAATCGATGCATCGAATGACATTAAATATCCTAGTGTGACAGAGGTATTAAACTACCAATTTCAAGAGCAAGAAGACGTGCATGCCTACCAGTTCGACAAAGAAACATTAAAACCGACGAGCATGCGGTACTGAAAATTTCTAGCACTTAGTGAACATAGACTTATAGTTAAAAATGGTATAATTATTGGAGGCGATGTAGTGCTTGACTAAAATACACCTAGGCAGAAAAATGGCCGCGCCTTAGTTAGGCTAAGCCTGGTTATGTAAGCGAAAATTTGTTATGCTTATTCATACTTTGTTGCTAAGCCAGGCTAGACTCATGTAGACAACCTAGTTTATGAAGCGGAAGCCCGATTAAGCATGGTCACACACGGTTTGCTGTGGTTGAACTGCTCTTCTCTGCTAACGTCAAGGAAACGCCACCGAAGCACTGGTTCCAGTGCGCGAATCCTCCATGGGTGTCTGCGAACGTAGTGGACACACCAGCCGGTTCTAGTGGGCACGGATGTGTCGTGGGCATATTGGAAGGGGAGGGCCCAGGAGACAAACCAGATCAGCTGCGGCGGTGGTGGAAGGAAATGCACTTGAAGGCCTTAATTGTGCAAGAACGCTGAATTGGGCGAGTTGGTGCATTTGCATTTTAGGAAACGTAGCGCAAAGAAGACAAGGACAAAATGAAGGATACACACACGAGCGCTTACTCACAACTGATGTTTTATTAGAAATGCTAACGGAATATATAGGGTACAAAAAAATTATCAGACATAAAATAAACTAGGTGAATTAAGAAAAAATGACAAAAATGTGGAAGAAAGCAAGTCTGCAAAGATACACAAAACACGTGAAAAAACTACTTGACCACTGATTCAAGGTATGTAATCTCTACTTTTGTTAAGTTAATGGATGCTTCGCTAACACACTTATCCCCTCCTTTCGAGATATGATATGCCTCTATAATTTCTCTAAAGCTATCGTGCTTGGCACATCGCGCAATCAATGTACAAGAGAAATTATAGAGGCATATCATATCACGAAAGGAGGGGATAAGTGTGTGACGAGTAACCACCTTGCCATCCCCTGTTTGATAAGACAATCATATTATATCGACATCGAAAAGAGCTGACAAGGGCGATAATGGAAGCACTAGAGATAGCTCGGGCAGGGGATAAATGTGTCAGCAAGGCATCTGTGGCATTGACAAGAAAGAGTTTGATTCTTTTTTTGCGTAGCACGTGGCTGTTTGATAGCAACTGTTTGTTTTCCCCTTCCCCTGCTGATCCCGAAAGGTATACATTGTAACGTAGTGGTGACAATGCCGTTGACAACAAATGCGGAGGCTTGAACTTCACTTGAATAAACTCTTTATTGAGCTGACCTGTGCCGCAAAAAAGAACTAAGCAATCGGCGGTGGCGATAGCAACAAATATGCTTGTCGGTCGCCTAATTAGAAATCCCTGCCGCGCAACGCTCAATTTAAAGACTGCTAAGAAACATCTAGATAAAGCCGCAAACGGTTACTTGCTTACCTGGAACATTGTAGATACACACGCGACTGCACAAAGAAGGTAATAAAGGGTGGTATCGCGACAACGAGCGTGAACACATTAAGAATACAGAAAAGACCCGCTCGCTGGAATCACAATTACAAGGCCGCGTGCCGGTGGCTGTCGAAAAATAACAAATGAAGATTTTAATACTTAGCGACAATATGGTCCTTTCTACAATAACCCCCTGTTGAAAGTTAGCGCTGTTCCTGTCTCGTCATCGTCCCCGTCTTTCGTTCCTGCGCTATGCCTTTTAAGAGACAATTTTGTCTTACTTTGTCTCGATGAGAAGCTACAATGTTGCGAACACTGGGAGCATACCACAAATGCTGGCTTTTATTGTCACGTGGTAGTGACAGATCAGAACTCTTTAATGGGCTAACTTGCGCCTTGATAGATTTAAGGTTTGGAATGGTTTGGTTTGTAGGGTATAACGTTCCAAAGTGACCCAGGCTATCAAAGACGCCGTAGTGGAGTACTCCGGAAATTTCGGCTATCTGAGGTTGTTTAACGTGCATTGACATCGCACCGCACACGGATTCCTTGTTTTTCGCCTCTATCGAAAAGCGGTCACCGAGGCCGGGATTCCATCCCGCCTCCTTGGTACTGCTAAGATAGCTGAACGCTATCTTAGCAGTAGGACACATGAACGCAGGTAATTCTGGCGCTGTTGTAGCGGATATGAAAGTGCATGCACTTGCGTGATGGTGTTATACGATGCTTGCTATATAATGCTACGGGGAATGGGCGTAAAATTAACAAAATATGCGGGGAATGCATGAAAACCAGGTACAGTCACCGTAAGGCTTGTCCCAGAACCAGTCCTCGCGCATCTACATCGTTCTTCCCTTTTAAGTTCACCACGCCGCGTGGTGCAGTGTAATTGGTGTAAGAGTTGTCCTCGGGGCAGGCGAAGCTCGTCGTCCAGCGACTGAAATAGATCTATGATTGCAGCACTTCAATCGTGCCACGTGAGCGAGCTGCGTCTTCCGCGAACAGCGATCGGTTGATGTCACTTTAGGTACACGTAGATTACTTCACTGAGCTGACTTAAAGCAACGTACGGTCCGGTGTATTGCCATAGGAACCTTTGATTATAGTCCACGGCGTCGCAATGGTGTCCAAAGCGAAACCAATTCGCCGGGCTCGTAAGTTACTGCAGCATGAGCTGCATCTATCGGACCTTTGCACGGTTTTGGGAGACGATGGTTCGCAAACGAGCAAGACGGCGCGCTTCTGCAAATCAGAGATGCCGCGATACGGATGGGTCGTCGTGCACGGAGAATGGAAGAATTGAGTCCAGGAAGGCTGATGGTAAGCCCGCGTAAAGAAGGAAAAAAGGTGAATAGCCGGTCACTTCATGCTTAGCTGTGTTATAGGCGTGAGTCACAAGTGGCAAGACGGCGTCCCAGTTCTTGAGATCTGCTGCTCAAGGACTGGAGGACTCCCTTATAACTCCTTGCTTCAACTTGTCCTGGACCTCTAATTCCTCTGCGCTCGACTGGCGATACTCTGTAGGGCTTCTCTCTGATCGGGATCACATTACAGTGTTAAGTAGTAATTGGCGTAACAATCTATGTCATGTTCTTCCCCTAGACCATCATTTGAATTCAGCGTTCATCCTGCGTCTGTCTCCTTTCTTCATCCTATGTTTTTTGCACTGAAATATGCATTCATCAGACCAAGCCCAACTAGCTGATCTTTCCATGTTTTCAATACTCAATCCATCTTGAAAACGTGGAAAGATGATCTAGAAACCGGTGTTACACGGACGTTTAGAAAACCCATTGAAAAGATTTCGGTGTGTGCAATAGGCGGTGTCGAACTAATAATATACAATAATATAAACAAGCATAGTGCTTCAAAAACGTTCTGTCAATGCGTTTTATCATCATCATCATCACCAACCAGACTATACTCACTGCAGGGCAAAGGCCTCTCCAATTAACCCGGTTCTGTGCTAGCTGCATCCACTGTACCCCTGCGAACTTCTTACCCGGATCCGCCCACCTTACTTTCTGCCGCCCCCTGCTATGCTTTCCTTTCCTTGGAATCTAGTTTGCTACCCTAAGGGACCATCGATGACCCTCTTTTCGCACTACATATCCTGCCCATGCCCATTTGTTCTTTTTGATTTCCACTAGAATGTTAGTAACTTGAGTTCTTTCTCTGACCCACTCTGCACGCTTCCTATCTCTTAATGTTACCCCTTACATTTTTCGTTCCATAGCCATTCGTTGTCATCGACTTAAGTAGAACCCTTTTCGTTAGTCTCCGCGTTTCAGCCCCATAGGTGAGTACAGGCAAGATGCAACTGTTGTATACTTTCCTCTTTAGCGATACCGGTAAGCTGCTAGTCATAAACTGCAGGTACTTGCCAAATGCTCTCGATCTCAATGTTATTCTCCTTGTTCTTTCCCTTTAATGGTTCGGATCTGCGGTTACAATCTGTCCTAAGTAGACATATTCGCCTACTACTTCCAGTGCTTCGCTACCTATATGGTAAACTGCTCCTCCTTCCCAAGGCCGTTGAACATCACCTTAGACTTCTGCGTACTGAATTTCAAGCCTACCTTCCTGCTTCTTCTGTCTAGGTCAGTTCATCCTCTGAGTTACTTAGCAAGACAATGCCATCAGCGAATCGCAAACTACTGAGCTATTTTTCGTCTACCCTTATCCCTAACTGCTCCCATTTAAAGTTTCTCAGTACTTCCTCTAAGCAAGATGTCAATAGCACTGGGGAGGTCATGTCTCCTTGCCTAATACCTTTCTTTACGCTTTATATATTATTATATTTGTCCTAATATTTGCTATCGTAATTGGATTCATCGCTTTTATTTGTAAGGTCTCGACGGCCCTTCTGAGCACTTCAGGAAGCGGATTCGAGCTAAGCTACCTCAAGCTCAGTTGCACTTGAAAGTTGACGAGAGACAACCTCGATCTGCATTGAGATGAATGTAGATCACGTTCTATGAAGATCTGAACTGTGTGTGCAGAGTATATTGTAGCGTTTAAGTTGAAGCCCATTTGAGTACTTTTCCTTGGAATGGCATTTGAACGAACAAAAAGGATGACGAAAGGCTTATGAATTCGCTGGAACTGCTTATACCATGGCGATAAAAGGTGTGTCTACAGTTGGAATATCTGGCACGTCCTACTAAGAACTAAGCGTGAACAGTGCTTCAAGAAATACGCCATTGCGTACGATATAGTTTTTATAGCTTTAAACAATATTTATACTGTCTGAGTCAGCGATTCTTTGAGTTTATGCGCTTTTTTTTTTTTAAGTGGCCGACACATCAGTTTTTCATTCTATGGTAGAGAGTACAGAGAAACGTAATAATAGCAAAGCTATGCGACTTGCTTCTGCTGAGTCTCCGTGAAATGCGCATCTTTCTGCTGAAGACATAAAATACATTTGAAAATTTATTACATTCTACCTAACTTTCCTGCTGAGGTTCGCAGACGTCGGATTTTCCGATGCAAGGAGAGCCCTTACCTAGCGTCGCTGCCAGTAGGAAAAAGGATTATATTTTCGTGGAGTCAGCGGCCGGAATCTTATTTCCTGCTGCGTATTCATGCCTCCGACATTGTGCTCTAAACTTTTGCGTTGCTGTGTGGCTTGCTTTTATTTCAGTGCATTGGCGCTTCACTTACAGTACAAGCAGGAGGACATGCTCGAATTTTAGTGACGTCCAAATAATCTCGTCCAGGTCTTGTTGCCAGTCTTACGAAAAAAGTACGCATAACTATGCAAAGCATGCTCCCCCGAACAAACGTCTACATTAGTAGCTGACTAGGGGATCATCTGAAGTCTTCTGATGCGCCTTGCACGCAAGTTTTTCTTAGGAAATCATATACGGTGTTATCGTTCTAGTGTTCTAAGCCACGGTTTCATACCTGTCACAAGCTTCACTCTTCTCGACTCTTTTCTTAAGCTTCGATCTGTCCTATGAGATTGGCGGCGTATGCACCACGAAAGACATATATTTGTACCGTTTATAATTTCGGCGCAATATTTCTTGCCACGAGCTTTTCTCGGTTTCTACATCGGGATTTGACCACGGATATCAAATTGATTGTGTTTTTCTGGATTTTAAAAAAGCCTTTGATTCTGTACCTCATGTGCTAATATTACATAAGTTACGTTGTCTTTGGTCTGCTTCCCAATATCATCGACTGGCTTCATTCATATCTCCAGGACCGCATGCAGCTTGTTGTAATTAATGGTTGTCACTCCGATTCCGTAAATGTCTCTTCTGGTGTGTCCCAGGGGTCTGTCATTGGACCCCTTCTTTTTCTCATTTTTATTAATGATATTGTTCTTGACCTCACCTGCCAAGTTCGGCTATATGCTGACGACTGTGTGCTTTACCATGTTGTGGAAAGTTCTTCTGACGCATTAAAACTTCAGCGAGACTTAAATTTTATCCAGTACTGGTGTTCAAAACGGCAAATGTCTTTGAACATTTCAAAATGCAAACTTGTCTCGTTCACTCGTAAACGTTCCCCTCTACAGACCTGTTACTCAATAAATAATGTTCCCCTGCAAAAAGTTTCTGAATATAAGTATCTCGGCGTATATTTCACATCTAACCTTACGTGGACGAGACAAGTTGAGCATATGACATCGAAAGCCTGCAAACTGTTTAATTTTTTAAAGCGTAATTGCAACAAAGCGCAATCAGATGTCAAGCAGCTCCTGTATTTCACTTACACAAGGCCAATTCTTGAATATGCATGCCCTGTATGGGATCCCCAGTTTATTTACTTATCTGACATGCTCGAACGCGTCCAAAATAATGCTGCCAGATTTGTGTCTAATAATTACAACTTTTCATCTAGTGTCACGTCTATTAAACATCATCTTGGTTGGGAATCATTAGCTCACTGCAGAAAACATTTCAGACTGCAGATCATGTATCGCATTCAATTTGAAAAGCTCAGCATTGATAAAGATCGGTACCTACTTCAACCTCACTTTTTATCTAGACGACTTGATCACCAGTGGAAAATCCGAGAAATAAAATGCCGGACAGATGTGTATATAACCTCGTTCTTTCCACTGACGATCAATGAGTGGAACCGACTGCCAGCTGGCATCACTGAGTGTTGCACTGAAAATTTATTTCGGGCTTTTTTATCGGATGTGTGAAGTGGCGCCAGTTCTATTGCGTGGGTTTCGTTCATTACTTTGTTTTTGAGTGTTTTCATCACTTTGTACGTCGCGCAGTTGCCCCCTTTAGATGCATGTTTCTCATTCTGCATTATCACTTGTGTCGTGTTATTTTCTTCATTGTTTTGTATTTTATTGTACCACTGGCGTTCCCAGCAATATTATTTGTCATCTCCCCCGTGCAATAATGCCTTCGGGCGGTGCAGGAACCTGTAATAAATAAATAATAAATAAAAATTAGAGGTACTATAGATGGGGATCGAAAGTGTAAAAAAACGTAAGACCTTTGCGGTGCGTTTGATGTAATACTCTCCACATTGCTGTACAGTTAGTACCAAGTACAGCAAATATATTAGTTATAAGAATATGCTTTTTTATTTGCGGGACAGAGGTAAATGGGAAAAAGAGAGATCGCGAAGACTGCAGGCTTTTACAACATACATTTTGGTAAGAGAAGGCCTAGGTGAATTCGGAACCCTAATGAGAACTTTTATTTTCCTTATAGTCTACGGCGCTTCAGATGAAACATAAACAGTTATGCTTGCACTGCAGTTGATCGTTGCCATTTCACTTCACGTAGGTTGGTTTAGTTTGTGTGGTTTAAAGTCACAAAGCGACTCAGGCTATGAGAGAGGCCGTAGTAGTTGACTCCGGATACTTTGACCATAAACAAATTTGTATTTCCCTTGTTGCATTCATCATCATCATCATCAGCCTGACTATACCTATTGCAGGGCGAAGGCCTCTCCCATATTTCTCCACTTAACCCGGTTCTGTGCTAGCTGCATCCACTTGACCCTTGCGAACTTCTTAACCTCATCCACGCACCTAACTTTCTGCCGCCCCCTGCTACGCTTTCCTTCCCTTGGAATCCAGTTTGTTACCCTAGGCGACCATCGGTTATACTCTCTTCTCACTTCATGTCCTGCCCATGCCTATTTCTTCTTCTTAATTTCCACTACAATGTCGGTAACTTGAGTTATTTCTCTGACCCACTCTGCACACTTCATATCTCTTAATGTTACCCCTACCATTTTTCGTTCCATAGCCCTTTGGGCTGTCCTCAACTTAAGTAGAACTCTTGGTTAGCCTCCACGTTTCAGCCCCATAGGTGAGTACAGGTAAGATGCAGCTGTTGTATACTTTCCTCTTGAGCGATACCGGTAAGCTGCTAGTCATAATCTGCGAGTGCTTGCCAAATGCGCTCCATTCCAATCTTATTCTCCTTGTTATTTCCTTTTCATGGTCCGGATCTGCGGTTACTACCTTTCCTAAGTAGACATATTCGCCTACTACTTCCAGTACTGCGCTACCTAATGCAAACTGCTGTTCCTTCCCGAGGCTGTTAAACATCACCATAGTCTCCTGCATATTGATTTTCAAGCCTACCTTTCTACTTTTCCTGTCTAGGTCATCAATTATTTGCAGTTCATCCCCCGAGTTGCTTAGCAAGGCAATGTCATCACCAAAACGCAGATTACTGAGGTATTCTCCATCTACCCTTATCCCTAACTGCTCTCTGAATACTTCCTCCAAGCAAGCTGTGAATAGTACTGGGGAGATTGTGTCTCCTTGCCTAACACCTTTCTTTATGGGAATCTTGTTACTTTCTTTATGCAGAACTATTGTTGTTGTGCAGCCACTATATATATCTTCCAGCCCTTTCACGTACGGCTCGTCCACCTCCTGATTTCGCAATGCCTGCATCACCGCCGAGGTTTCAACTGAGTGAAATGCTTTTTCGTAATCAATGAATGCTATGTATAAGGGCTGGTTATATTCCGAGCATTTTTCTATCACCTGATTGATGGTATGGATATGATCGATAGTAGAGTAGCGTTTCCGAAAACCTGCTTGATCCTTTGCTTGATTGCAGTCTAAAGTTATCCTGATTTTCTTAGCGATTACCTTAGTAAATACCTTATACATAACAGACAGTAAGCTGATTGGTCTGTAATTTTTAAGGTCCTTAGAGTCCCCTTTCTTATGAATGAGAATAATGTTTACATTCTTCCATGGTTCCGGTACCGTCGATAACACCAGGCACTACGTATACAGGGTGGCCAGTTTTTTTAGCACGATATCTCCCCCGTCCTTCAACAAATCTGTAGTTATCTGATCCTCTCCAGCTGATTTCCCCCTTTTCATGGTTTCTAGTGCTTTCTTGACCTCGTCCTTCGTCACTGCTGGAACGTCTGACTGTTTTTCTCTACCGCCAATCTCATTACGGTCCTGACTACTTTGGCTACTGTAAAGATCTGTATAGAACTCCTCGGCTACTTTGACTATCTTGTCCATATTCGTGATGACGTTGCCCGCCTTGTCCCTTATCGCATACATCTGGTTTTTACCTATGCCCAATTTTTTCTTCACCGCCTTAAGGCTTCTCCTGTTTTTTACAGCATGCTCAATTTCCCATGTTATACTTCCTTAAATCGGCCATTTTGCGATTATTGATATTTCGGCCAATTCGATCTGGTCTGTTGGATTGAAAGCTTTCATACACTGGTGTTTCTTATTCAAATCTTTCATCTCCTTAGACAGCTTACCGGTATCCTCTCTAACTATACTACCGCCTACTTCTATCGCGCACTCAGTAATGATATCCCTGAAATTATTGTTCATTGCTTCTAGGGTAATGTCGCCATCCTCGGTTAGAGCTGAATGTCTATTCTGTAGCGAGATCCTGAACTCTTCTGCCCTCCCCCTCACCGCTAATTCGGTGATGGGTTTCCTTGTTACTAATCTGTTTCGTTCCTTCTTCAGATTGTTGCATTGTACGTCGATAAGTACCTAAAGGAATATTCGATATATATATTTACAAAACGGGAGTGGTGTATACTAGTATCGGCGCTATGCCTGATACTAGTATACAGTCGCTACTCTAATAATTAGAAGATAAAAGATCAGCGAGGTCATTTGCAAATTTTTAGGGATGCTGGTACAAAGAAATTTCATTTGTCAATTATGATGACAACTTATCGGCTTTCAAATCATTTTACAAAACATTTGGGGGGACACTGGGGCCTCCTTAGTCCTTAGCCTCCTTAGCATTAATCTCTCCTCTGTGCCGACTGTTTGGCGATCCTCGTTCACTACACTCCCTTTCGGCGCTCGCTTCATTGATAATTCGATTCTTGATTTGGGCATCTATAATCGCAGGTATAATTAATTGCATGCCGTCATAAGCACTCACATTCTATGCGGGACTACCCGGAAAAAATACACAGTCCCACTTTAAGCAAGCCGCAATGACGTCCCTGCGCGGCCAAGCAGTACCGCGTCCTGGAATTCGAGAGGCTTGGTAGATTCAGTTTTCATCTCATCGTTACATATCTGAGGAGCAGAGAGAGTTGGTAGATCCTGTCCACTCGGACATTTCATTTGCTCTAGTAGTATTCTAAAACCTTGAGAGCAATCAGAGAGAGAGAGTGAGAGAGAGAGAGAGAGAGAACATTTATTTTCCCAACAGAGTGACTATCGCTCTCTTTGGGGGTTATACCCCGAAATGGGACAGTCGCCTTAGTTGCCGGCCGGTAGTGTTCTCTCGCAGTATGATGGCAAGTTGAGCTAGTTCGGTTATTTTTATCTTGAGGAAATATACAGCGCGAACAGAGACGACGGACATACGGTGCGACCCTTCATGTGCTCAATGCGGCGCAGGTCATGATTTGTGGATTGTGTGTGATCGGTGTTTTATCAGATTCCTCTTACGTGCCAAAAAGAGTGCATAGGACAAACCGGACGGTGCTTAAATATTCGCCTGAAATAACTCGAAAAGACATCGTCAGGTTTGTCAAAACACAGCCCTGAGTGCGGAAAAAAAAAAGGAATGTAAGGATAGTTTTGAGAAAACCGAGGTATTGTACAGGCATCGCGATCAGCGTACAAAGCAGATTATGGAAGTTTTTTTAATCAACAACAACAAAAAACATAAGCATCTACATCAGTCAGTCCTCCATTACGTTGCATGATTCTTAGATCCGGTTCTTAGACAACACTTTATGTGCCATAGGTCATAGCAGCGAGCCTCCCTTACAGTGTTATCTTACGTTGAATACTTCCTATGTTTTCCATCTCAATAAAATTTAGTTGCGAGAAACAGCGCTTGTATTATTTACTTCCTCGTGCGTCTCTTGTTCGTGTCGTATACTTCCTCAAGATGAACAATTTCTGGTTGGGCTCTTAGGTCTTGTGTCTAGGGTCTGACGAACAGTTAGAGCCCGGCCGTGTCACGTTGCAATACCAGCTGCCAGAAGAACGCACGTAATTTTGTGTTTAATATGTGAACGCCGATGCAGAATTGACTTGAGAGTGGGCCTTTAATGCCATCAAGCCTGCACAGTGTTCGTACAGCCAATTACCTTGCGCGCATCAGGTCAAGTACGTTAATCTACCAAAATACATTAATGAACAATGAATGCTAGGATAATGTAGGGAGCAGAGAAAACGAGCGTGAAATAATTATAGTCCATTTTGTACACCACATTATCGTGGTTCTGATTAGTTTGCACAGTAAGCCACGGATCTGCAATAGATTTAAAAGCAATGTATGTTTTTGTTTCCTGCTTGTGTATTACTATAACGCACCACGAGCAACGCCATAGCTCCGTACCAACATTCTGAAATGTAGGTTACGATGAAGTCGAATAGTAGTTAAAAAATTTGCCGACAATAACATTACTTTCTAATGAGAAATTAATTTGAGCGCAGTTCATTAGCTGTTTCACCTTTTTCGATAGATTGAGGTAAAGATTTCTAGCAAGACATGCATGTGCTACTACAGACAACTATTTTATTTTTCACTCAAATTTCATTTCATTTCATTTTTATTTCTTTAAAGACCCCTTTAAGGGATATTAAATAAGGGGTGGGGTTAACATAAGTGCATAAACCATTTTCATGATGACAAGTGCGATGTGACTTTGCCTAAAAAGACATACTTCACTGATTGATTGATTTATAGGAAGGGAAAGGCGCAGTAACTGTCTCACTTGTTTTCTGTGGACACCTCAACCACGCCGTAAGGGAAGGGAGGAAGGTGGGAGTGAAAGTGGAAAGAGAGGAAGAGGAGCCGTAGTAGAGAGCTACGGAGTAATTTCGACCACCTGGGGATCTTTAACGTGCGCTGACGTGTTGGTTCGAACCCGGGTACTCCGGCACAGTGGTCGGGCGTCTTACCACTGCGCCACCCCGGCGGGGCCGTCATGAAGGAAGCTTTGTGGTCGGAGAAATGAAGAGAGCAATTACGTTATCGGGAGGTTGCGAGAGGCAGCACGTGGGTCCATGGGAACATTGCGCGGGGAAAAAGAAACTGATTGATTTATAGGAAGGGAAAGGCGAGGTAACTATCTCACTTGTTTTCTGTGGACACCTCAACCGCGCCTAAGAGAAGAGAGGAAGGTGGGAGTGAATGTGGAAAGAGAAAAGAGGAGCCGTAGTGGAGGGCTTCGAACTAATTTCGGCCACCTGGAGACCTTTAACGTGCGCTGACATCGCGGACTGAGTCTCCCCTGATGGGGCAGGGGCAGGTAGGTAACCGCCGCTTGCGGCGGGGGCTAGCCAGCCATCGAAGTTTTATCTGTTGCAGGCCGTCATTGCACCTGCCATCACTTAGGTGGTGGACGACGGCTGTTGTTGCGGCGCGCGTCTGTCTTTCCCTCTTCCTTTTCTTTCTTCTCTATTTTCTGTTCTGTCTGCACGAGGCAGGGAAGGTGGGCCCCGACGGTGTAGTGCAGTGGTAAGACGCCCGACTACTGTACCCATGAGGCAATATTGAGGAACCTATCGGACATAAGACGGGGGGGTAAAATCTTCCGGTACATCAGATCGTTTCTGGAGGGTCGGACTGCGGAGATTATAGTCGGAGAAATGAAATCGGATCTCTTCCCATTGGGGGGCAGGGGGACACTGCAAGGGTCGGTATTATCGCCGTTCCTATTTAATCTCGCCTTCATCAAGATACCACCCAGGCTGCAAGGGATATCGGGACTTAAACATACATTTTATGCGGATGACATTGCTCTTTGGGTAACAAGAGGCAGTGACGCACATTTGGAAGAAACTCTACAGCACGCGGTGGATATTGTGCAGGAGCTAGCAGGGGAAGCAGGACTCTCGTGCTCTCAGCCCAAGTCCGAGCTTTTTGTGCTGAGGGACAAACCAAGAGGGATACATGCGAGGCACTATGTGCCGCCACCGCCTTTAGAGGTCAAAGTGGGGGGCGTACCGGTCGCTGAGGTCCAAACGATCAGGATCCTGGGTATGTATCTGCAGACTAACAGGAAGAATAGCGAGTCCTTGAAAAGGCTTAAAAATACGGTCAATGCTACCGTGAGGCTAATCAGGAGAATCGCCAATCGTATGAGAGGTGTTAAGGAAAAGGACTTGTGTAAGCTGGTGCAGGCGTTTGTGCTCAGTAGAATAGTGTATGCGACGCCTTATTTGAAGTTGGACGCGACGGAAAAAGGCAAGGTGGAGGCTATGATTAGGCAGGCGTATGAAGCGGCCCTTGGGTTGCCTCACAATGCCTCTACCGAAAGGCTGCTGGGATTAGGGGTGCACAACACCCTAGAAGAACTACGGGAGGCGCACTTGGTGATGCAGCTCGGTAGGCTTTCAAAAACAAAAGCAGGAAGGGACATATTGGAAAGGATCGGCATTGGAGTTGACGCTCCAGCTGGTGACACTAAAATTCAGATTAGGCGGGAAATGCGCAAGGGCTTGTACATAAAACCTTTGCCCAAGAACATGCATCCAATACATCACGAGGACCGCAGGAAGGCAAGAGCCAAAGCTTTACATGTTAAGTACGGGATGTACAACGGGGCAGTCTATGTAGATGTCGCCGAGTATAAGAACAAGGACGCATTTGCAATTGCGGTGGTGGACGGGCGGGGACGCTTGATCGCCTCCGGATCAGTCAAAACCCGCTCCCCAGAAACTGCAGAGGAAGCGGCGATAGAACTAGCTATTACTAGTAGTAATGCTGACTTGATCTTTAGCGATTCCAAAACAGCCATCCGAAATTTGGCGAGGGGCAGAATATCTGTCACAGCGGCGCGATTGCTGAATCGGGCCACGGGGCGAGGGACTACGGAGGCGGAAATTGTCTGGGTACCAGCACACTCTGGGAACCCTGGGAACGAGACTGCTCACATGAATGCTCGAGGTTTCGTCAGCCGAGTAGGTGAGCCGGACTTTCCGGGAAGGTCCACGAGAGATGGGCTGGTATCCTTTCATGACATTACTAATCATTTTAAACTTGAGCGGAGGATTTACCCACCCCCGGACAAGCAATTGGTGAAGGCGCAGGAATTCGTCTGGCGACGATTGCAGACTTGATGTTTCTTCAACCCATACGTGTTGAGCAAAATCTACCCGGACATTCAGCCGGAGTGCAAATGGTGTCAGGAATTGGCAACCTATGACCACATATTATGGAGCTGTAGCATAGCACCGCCACCGGCGGATATTATGCGTGATCCTTCCCTCGAGCAGTGGGAGGCCGTGTTGGCCAGCTCAGACCCGGTCGTCCAGACCAGGGCCGTGGAGTGGGCCACCCAGGTCGCCGTCAGCCATGGGTTGATGGCCATCTAACACGGAATCATCCATACATGCTCTCTGACGAAAATAAAGTTTTTCCATCCGTCCATGTGCCAGAGTACCCGGGTTCGAACCCGACCTTCGGCGGCTGCGTTTCGATGGAGGCGAAACGAAGAGGCGTCGTGTGCTGTACGATGTCAGCGCACGTTAAAGATACCCAGGTGGTCGAAATTACTCCGTAGCCCTTCACTACGGCTCCTCTTTCTCTCTTTCCACTTTCACTCCCACCTTACTCCCTTCCCTTACGGCGTGGTTGAGGCGTCGACAGAAAACAAGTGAGGCAGTTACCGCGCCTTTCCCTTCTTATAAATCAATCAGCGGAGGTGGCTCAGCTACAGAGCCAGTAGCAGGCCCGTGCATTTTCGTTTCCTTCTTCCTACAGCCACAACAACAACACGAAAGAACTTTCGCAAACACCTTAAATTGACTTGAAAACGCTGTAGCCAAAGTTAGCATCTCATCGAATGTTTAGCAGCATGTTTAAAAGAAAAATGATGGCGGGCTAGTTCCAGGCCAGGCCTTCCTCTGAAACTAAGGGACGATCGGCTAGAAATCCGGACTATCAAACTAGCTTTATATACGCAAACTACATTAAAATATGATGCTTCTCTCTTTGAGTGTGTGAATTCTCGGTTACTGCAAATGTTACCCTGCAGTTTTGTGAGGGCGCTCGCATAAAGCGCGCGGGATCGAAGTGTATAGAGAGAAAGCGTAGTCGTAGCGGAGGGCTACGCAGTAATTTCGACCACCTGGGGATGTTTAACGTGCGCTGGCATCGCACAGCACACAGATGCCTCTTCGTTTCGCCTCCATCGAAACGCAGCCGCCACAGTCGGGATCGAGCCCGGGTACTCCGGCACAGTAGTGGGGCATCTTACCACTGCACCACCCTGGCGGGGCCTCGTGCGAACAAAACAGAGAAAGTAGAGAAGAAAGGAAAAGAAGAGGGAGAAAAAGACGCGCGCCGCAACAGCATAAAATTGTAGAAGAAGCAGGGCGGACACCAGGACCGTCTCTACACTGTATTTAATACCCGACGGTTCTCTGGCTATCGACGTGCCAACATGGCGCTCCGTCTCTCACGCGCGGTAGTCGCAAACCTCGTCTTCGTCCTCTTTATCCGAGTCGTCCTTTTCATCTCCCTCGTCCTCCTTATCAGACCCAGCTTCCTTCGCATCCTCCCTGTCTCAGTCTTTCTCATCGTGAGAGCTCCTCTTGATAGGTGGCGATAGATCACTGTTCATCTCCTCGGCTCCTGTGTTGGAAGGAACTAGAACTTGCGGATGGATTGTCGTGGTATGATGGGGCCTCGATGTGGCGGCTGAGGAGACTCATTGTCTGTGTGGAAGAGGGAGTAGCAAAGACTCCACTGTGATTGACATAGTAGAATGGGCGTGACGGCATGGACTAGCGGTTGCGGCAGTGACGGGAGATATGACCAACACGGGAAGAGTTGAAGCAGATGGGGCGATCGTCAGCGGTACGCCAGTCATTAGGATTGCGTTAACGGTATCGAGGCATAAAGCTACGGTTAGAGGCAGCAGCAATCATAGGAGGGGCGGAGTTGGAGTTGATGGTGTCCGAGACGGGGTCGGTAGAGATGCCCATGTTAGCAACCTCCGGGCTAACAACCGCCTGGATGAAGGATACCGTAGGAAGAGTGTTGTCTGTCAGCTGAGATGAGGAAACAGCGGGAGCCATGGCCTCGAGTTCTCGGCGGACGATTCGTGTTAAGGTAGTCGGATTGGAAGGCTGACGGAGAGTAGGCAGGTCAGTACAGGACGAGGTAGCAGCTGTGTTCGGCAGGCGGTCAAAACGGTGACATATGCGTTTTTGTTTCGCCTGCTCGAAGCGCCGGCACACCTGAAGAGCAGAGTCCACAGTTGAACAGTCCTTGCATAAGAGGAGGTAAAAGGCGTCGTCGGCTATACCCTTTAGTATGTGGCCCACTTTATCTTCCTCACTCTTGTCCGAGTCGACGTTTCGGCAAAGGGATAGGACGTGTTGTATGTAGGAAATATATGACTCGGAGGTTGTTTGGGCACGATATGCCAGGTCTTTCTTGGCAGAAAAGGCGGCGTCCAATGGGTTTGCCAAAGAGGTCGTCAAGCTTCTGTCTGCATATGTCCCAAGATATCAGTTCGTCTTCGCGCGTTTCGAACCAGACGCGCGCGGTGCCGGTCAATTAAAATATGATATTTGCCAGCATGAGGGTTGCAACCCAGCGGTTGTGTTTGCTTAGTCATTCGTCGAGTGCCAACCAGTCGTCCACATCAACGTCGTCGGTCCCGGAGAAGGTGCCCGGGTCCCGGGGTTGAGCCATGACGACTGTGGGGGCGGCAGCCGTAGAGGGGGTGGGGTCTGTGGACATGGTGACGGTACCGACGTGGCTTCCACTGCGGAGATCCAGCCTGTTCTACGGGATCGATGATTTCACCTCCACCAAAGATGTTACGAGTGGAATTCACGCACCGATGGGTAACACCAATCTGAAATCGATGGGCACCGCTTAGTCGCACAACTCAACACTGAGCGTCATCTTCGTCCACACACCCAGACACTCCTTTCTTCACTTGCTGAATGCCAGCGTCGCGCACCCCATAGCAATATATATAAGATAAAAGCATTTACTAGGGCTAGGTTGGATATACTTGAAAGAAAACAGACGAGGTAGACAACACTATACTTCTCTTGACGTTTAGGCCGAGGAACGACCTTCGTCTGAAGAACCTTTGCTGCAGGCAATCTTTTAAATTTATACGATGCTGGTATCACTATCAGCGCCAATGACAATGAAGATATAAGAAAAAAACAAGAAAAAAAAGAGAATGGGGTTGATTTATGTAATCGCAGAGGCACTAAAGACACGCGGTACACTTTAAAGGTGCAGAGTAATGCAGAGCGCACACGTGCAAAAGTGGGCTGTAAAACAAAAAAAAAAAAATAAAGAGACTAGGTGAAGCTAAATTCTAGAAGATAATGCTTGGCCTCAGATATGTACACATTTTCCGACAAAATGAACCAAAACACGCGAAAGGGGAATGATTCACATTGGCACGCTATCACAATACCTACGTCTTGTCTGGTTCCGCATAACGCATTCTGTTAACGATTTAGCAGATACCAGTCACGTCCCCGTCATTATCAAGTTTGTCGGAAAATGGGTGATCAGGGCAGACAAGTTAGCTTACCTACGTTTCGGTTTATACCTGACAAAACGGCTTTAAACTTGTGAAATAAATACGATTCTCTGACTTCTCGGTCGTAGTGATTTAAACCCAGATTTAAAGATGGTGGCTTTTAGTTTGTCAAATGAGTGACCCGGAACATTTAC